>JAHXMU010000584.1:1243479-1279203 GCA_019455685.1 Philornis downsi
CATATACTAAATGTGCCCGAAAATTATGCAAAATGCTAGAATGCACATAACAATTAGCTATACTCAAAATCCAAATGAAAAAAAAAAACAAATACATAAATTACAAATTAAATGGCATTTGATAAGAATTGAATATAAAGGCTGATACATATTGTCATTTTGCTATGAAACTCCACATAAGAATGGTTGTGGAAACTGAAGCTACATTTTTTCACCAAGTTTAAGTTCACCTTTAGAACGAATGAATTCTTTTCTGTTTGTATACAACAAACTGTCAAATAAAACTAAAATACATCAGATAGATGATCTCTTTCGCCTTTTTGTATCACAACTTTGTTATTGAAATGAAAAGGAAGGAGTCAACACCTTCGTTTTGTGCCAAATATCGAATTCGCAAACCTGACATTGTTTGGCAGCAACCCTGCACTTTTAGGAAAAAATCCAAAACTCATCAAAATCCCTCCAGTGAAGACGCCCAGCAAATATAATCTTGTTTTGAATATTGAATATTTACTGAAATAAATATAAGGTGTAGTAAAACGAAATTCTTGATTTCTGTATGACATTGGGGGTATAATTGAAATTTTGAAGGTCATCCCTATTGGTCAAAAACTATTATAATTGATTTCCGCTAACTTCTTTTGAAGCGAAAATCATTCGCCATGGACAAAAATCAATTGGTGCAAGTTCTGGACTATAACAACCTCCCAATCAAGTTCTTCATGTAACTATCGCTGAGTACGTCCTTACATGATCTGATTGAACACAATTCCTCTCCTATTGGGCAAAGATAGCCGCTTCTGGTCGATTTCTTCCTTCAGACGGTCCAATTGTTGATATTACAGGTCCGAATTAGGAGGTGTATCGATGAAGCCAAAATTTCGTGTAATTGGCTGTCTAAATCAATTGTTGTACTAAATCAATAATTGTACTAAATCAAGCTTTCACAAAATTATCTGAGTAGTTTTCCGAGTACGAAATATTATCTTTCTATCACCATCTTTCGTGACCTCATTGCACTTATGTAACGCCAGATACAGATTTGTAAAAGCGTCTATTGGAAAAATTATGAATTGCTTAATAACTGTGTAGTACCTGCCATACAAACATAATGAATTGGAAATTTAGTTTTTTCCCTTCAAGTATTCCTGCAATATTCGTGGACAGGAGTAACTCAAACCGACTAAACCACTAACCACATCTTCTCTGGTACCTCCCATACAAATGATCCATTTATCCCACACATCACACATCTTAGATTCATATCCCTTACGTGAATACAATAAGTTTAGGCAACTTTGTTATACACTGAGCGTTTGCCAAAGTAATGTTTTCCAATAAAAATGGACAGTATTGCCGTACCTCCTCTGGTATCTCCCATACAATTTGTCCGATTTTCCGAAATTCAATATTCCCTCTGTAATTTCTAGTCAGTAGGCTATACTAGCCTAGGTTCCTGTTCAATATATTGATTTCCAAGTACCTGCGCCACTTCTAGTAAATCCCATACAATTTTCCGGATTTTTAGCTGCATATCTTCTTGGAAGTTGTACTGAATTTACTAAAAATTAGCACACGTTATGCATTTGGTGAACTAAGTTCTAGGAATGAAAACGGAGGTCCATAGTCACCGCTTCTGGGACCTTCAACACCAATCGATTAATTTGTCAAAATTTCAAAATTAGATATTACTCAAATTGTTGCCAATTAATGCATTAATATGCTGAGTAAAATTTTAAAAAATCAAAAATCTCGTACAAATTAATTAATTTTACCCACATATTCCTAGGTTCACATCTTTCATTCAACTGCACTTAATACAGTATAATTTAGCCCATATCAGGTATTTAACAAATGAAGTTGTGTAAATAAAAATGGCAGATCATTTTTGAAAGAGCTTAGCGACTCATCACGTCTATTTTTGCACACCCCCATTTTTGCACCAAGCCAAAATTATGCTTGGTGAACGTATATATAAGTCAGTTCACTTGACTGAAATTTCTATATTAGTTTTACTATATCTTATATTAATATATATATCTTTTTTATATCTTATATCAATATATCTGTGGTCACAAGCCGTAACAGCCTAACTCGAGTTAGGACACAATTGAGTTATTAGCACCATCGTATTCAGCGTATCTAAATTTATTTGCTCTAAATTTTTCATGTTTGTATCTCTTCTAGGAAGGCAATCAATCCTAAAAAACCTAATAGCTTAAGTTATTTTTCTAAATGACTGTTTTGGCATAACTGCCTAAGTCAATTTAGGATTACAACAAATATAAATATTATGTTTTCATCATTGCCTAAATCAACTTAAGTCGTTAATCCAAAAAAATAAAGGAACAATTTTATTTTCCTAACTTGAGTTAAGCTCTTATTCCGAATTACAATTTCGTTTTTGATAAACATAAATTGAGTTAAGGTCTTTCTCCAAACTTAAAGTTTTTTATTTAATCTGGAATAATAGTCTAACTCAACTTAAACTTTTTGACTTTCTTTCGTTCAACAATTCATAAGAGTCTAAGTGTCTTTTTCGATAATATCTTTTGACTGCGAGAATAAACAACTATTTTTTGTTAACAACTAAGTAAAGAAATTCGTTTCCTTGGAATCTGTAGCAAAGTTTTCCAAAAAACACCTTCTCCTGATTTTCAGTGAAGATTCAAAACTTTAAACTCCTGTACTGAAAATATCGAAAAACAGACTTAGGCTGTTATGGGTTGTGACCACAGATATATTCGAAATATATTCGCTAATTTGCTTCCATGTTTTGGTTCGTACTATACGAACAAAATCACTGAAAAAATGCCCAGACCTTTTTTTTGAGGGATTTTGTTATTTCAAATTTCCTGAAATCAATCACATATCTCGATAACATGTTTTCTTCGTTAACACCAAATCGAATGAAATCTAGCTATAGAGGATTTTTATGCACATATTACTGTGCCACAATTTCGGTACAGTAATTATTATTAAATCTAAAAAATACAAATATATTAATACGTTTCTTATCTTTTCCATAAAAAATACCAATTTTATTCATTATTATTGTTTCAAAGTAAAAACAAAATCCTTACAACTATATACGCCTTAATTTTTTAACATAACGCACAGAAGCTTCTGGCAAATGGACACATACAAAAAATATAATCGGACCAAATATCAAAAAGAATAAAAACCAAAAATATATACTGAATACAGTGTAGGCATCCATTCATACAAGGTCGACCCTTAGTCAATTACTGAAGCGGCTTTCCGCAGGTTTGCTTAGATATAAGCGAATATCACTTAATGTAGAAAAATTCTACAATTTTTATAGAAGAAAAAAAAAACATTAACAGGTAACTTTAGTCTAAAAATAAATGCTTTTTAAAAATATGTAAACGTAATGAATAATGATGAGCAAAATATTTGCAAATATCTCACATCAGAATTAAGCGATCTTTATAGAAACTCCACTCAGTTCCTAGGAATGCCACCTGAAACGAAAAAGCAAATTGAAATATTTAAATTAGCATTGTCGTCTGTTCATTATTACACTTACGTTAAAGTAAAAATATCTGTTAATATGGAATGTTGTTTTCAAAGAGCAAACGTAACGAATAGCGTAACACGTCTCCAGCTGAAGGAATTTTTGTTTATACTAACTGACGTTTCAAATCATTGTAGTTTATAGGTGGTATCGTAACGGCATTTCTGACTTCATTGTTTGTTTTCCAACATTTTTTTTCATTTTTTCGGGTCACTGGCAAATATTTATGGACTAGTCGTTCACATGAATACACATTTGTATGTAGATATCTCTTTGTATTATACTCAATGCCCATAAAATAATTAACACACAGTGGTTTGGACCGGTAAAATCGCAGACGATACAAATCAACCTGTTTTGTTTATTTACAATAATTTGTCTTACAACAATAGCAGTGGTTTTATTTATCACTGCCGAAGCAGATTCCCATCTAGCTAAGCGACAGGTCATAATTCCGATTAACTATAACGGCAGTACAAATGCAATTTTCATTTACTTGATATATATAGGTAGATATCTCCACATGGAAAATAGCCTTTAGAGATATGGATGGAAAAAAATTATTTTTTATGTCTTCTTCTAAAGGAATGAAAAAATATGTCATTTACCACCCAGAGGGAAGCGTTTAAAGTATTAAATATCTTTTGACCAAACGTAGATTTTAAGTCGATTGCGTGATCGCCGTCTGTCTGGTTGGCTGACTGATGGACACGATAATTGCCGTTGGTTATTATATAGGTAGAACTTTTCAACACTTGACATAACCTAAAATTTTTCCAGATCATAGTCTTGGATTGTTAATGGGTTATGTTTGTAAATGACCGATTTATATACACCTTCCAATCGGTTACAGCAAATTCGACCAAATTTGTCACATACATATTATATGAAAATGGTCTACGCCGTCATGCTGATTCTGTTATCTGTCGTAGAAATTTTGCTTCTTTTAATGTGGATTCTGGGCATTTTTGTTCATAATTTAGTTTATAATTTAATTGCGGATCCAAAACTTATTCACATTTTTAGATGTTAGAAGAAATTTGATTTTGCAGAAGTGACATAAAAGTCGAATAAACGTTAGATATTTAAATACAAAAAAAAAAAAATATAAGTAGAAATATCGTTTAGATTATTAATTACGTGGAAAAAGTTACATTGCCAATTGACCATTGTCGCAATTTCTGATATTTAGATACCTAAAATGTTACTGTGAGAACAAATCAGAAAAATCCCCAAAACTATCACTTCCTCCATTTATCCCTTTTAGTCAAAAAGTCCCTAACAAAGGATTTTCCCCCATATTGGCAGTGATGCATTCGAGACTAATACAGAGTTGTTTGAAATATACATTAGATACATTTTCTGAAAGGAAGCTAATATTCCGATAATTGTTTGGTACTGAAAGCTTGCAATAAAATAAACGTTTTGTAATAGAATGGCCTTAAAATATTTTTATCAAATCTTCAATAAAACTGAAAAAATAATAAAATATTTCAAGATACCTTATGTTGCCTCTTAAATATTAACAGCTATTTCCTCGAAAATTTTCTGTCTTTATTGTTCTTTTCCCAGTAGGGACAAAAAAAACTGTTCAATCAGATGAACAAACCGCTCCACAATGTCAGCTAAGATATTGTAATTTTGAGACAATATCCCCAAGAACAATTTTGGATGGATGGTATATTGAATACGAGTATGAGCACAACGACTGAGAGTTAAATATGTCACAGCTATTTAATTTTCTTCACTTAAAAATTTATAATAAATTGACTTTTGCTTATATACTTTGAAATATTCGAATATTCGATATTATGAAAACTAACTACAAATGTCTCAGTTTTAATATATTTTTTTATAAAGATAACCACAGTTCTTAGGCCTCCTATACACTTGTACACAATATTAATGATGGTAAATTTTAAAAACAAAATAAGCAACTACAAACGTATATATTTGTGCATATAAATGTTTATTAGCAATTAAGAATGATCGGAACACTGTATTAGTACTTAGATGTAATTAATAAAATATTGTGTTTACGAGTTGTTTTGAAAACAAAACCGGTACACTTAGCCTTCAGATATATTGCTGATATCTTTATTTTCAACTAATTCATTTAAGCATTCAACCAAGACCGGTTTAAAACATTTTAGCACGGTTTTCCGTCGACACAGAACGATTAATTGTTGCCATAGCCAAATTTAGAACGATTATTTTGTCCAATGATAATGAACGTCAAGAGATATTGAAAAACATCGAATGTTTTGAAGTGGGAAATATTTGAAATGTGTAGATTATATTTTAGGGGAATGTTTAAGCACATTGTTTTTAACGCACTTTTAATGATTAAGTTGTTTCCGTTTGTTTAAGCACATTGTTTTTAACGCACTTTTTAATGACTAAGTTGTTTCCGTTTACAAAGCTATGTGTTATTTATTAAATTATTTATTATTTGTACTTACATTATATAGAAATAATTATCCACCTCTTTCCTTTTGACATCGAGCGGATTTCGTACATGTTTGGGATTGACGTTATCTCTTAAAGTATTTCTGTCCATATTATGATCATCCGACGTTGGTGGAGCTAAAGCTACCACTGTAGTCTGCGAATCTTTTGTTTGTCCAGACAAAAAGAAACGGAATGTTTTATCCATAGCTGCTATTGCTATTGATAAGAAAGAAAAATGCAAAAATATATAAATATTTATATCAACTGGTTAGTTATCTAAAAAAATATATATTTCTTTGGCATCACTGATTTAGTGTAGACAGATCATGGCCTCTCATTAAAGAACAAGCGCAGTTTCCTCATATGCAATAGCCAGTTAATTTTTAAATAGAAAACAGATGATTGTGAGCTGAAGAATAATAATTGACTATGTTCACAATCATTTTGACGACTACTAAGGCGTATCCACACCACTGCGATTCCTCAGCGTCGCAAAATAAGGCACTTATAATTAATACTCGTACATTTGTCTTTGTTTTTCAAAAGCAGTAAAATTTGCCTTTGACAGTCCGTTTTAATATTTTTCAACATAATCTTCTTTTAGTTCAATACACTTTTTCCAGCGATATTCAATAACTTCTCTGTTTATGGCAAGAACTGCCAAACTCCTTAGAAAAGCCACCAACCACAGACTCCGCTTCTTCACTGTTGGCAAATCATTCACCACCGAGTCATTTTTTTCAAGTTTGGAAATAGAAGATAGTCCGAGGAAACTAAATCTGGCGACAGCGCTATAATGCAACTGTCTTCGCTTTGGGGAAGATTCTCCCATTCCAGTCCATTACTTTGACTGTTCCTTTGTCGCAGATGTGAAGTGGTAGATCCATGTCTCATCCATGGTTATAAATAGACGCAAAAATTTGGTTTTATTGCGGTGAAACATCGCCAAACGCTCTACTGAAAAATTTTCACGACGCTGTTTTTGCTCTATCGGAAGCAAGCGCGGCATCCATCTTGCTCACAACTTTCTCATTTTCAAATCTTCGGTCAGTGTGTAGCACCTTTTCAAATGCCTATCATGCGTGAGGTAACACCTTCAGCCAATCATTTAATACCTTTTTGTGGATTTTCTTAACCGTGCCTAGCGTGAATAACTCAATTGTCGACCACTACGGTGTTCGACTTGTTAGTTTGTACGGCGTCGTTTAAGCTGTACTACCCAATATTTTGCAGGCGTAAACGAGGAGCAGACTCCCCCAGAGTAGAATCTAGCTCGGTTTTAATATTGGTTGGTATAACACCTTTCAAATGGAAATATTGAATTACATAACGTTGGCCAATTTTTCCCATTTTTACAAATTCACTGAGATCGTTTACTTTTGATGGCTCAAATTAAAATACTAAACAACGTGGCGGTATAATGAGGAAAGCCGTATAAAACATGACTGGTATCATTTTAAACAAAAGTCATATGTTACTTCCGTACGCTAATAATGTGTTACTGCAGCCTTCTCGAGCATAGCTATCGGAAACAATGGATTTGGCGATAAATAAGTAGATACTTATACATATGTATAAAGTTATATGTTTTGAGGATTAAAAAGTTGCTTCTTTTGAATGCCAACTAATCACTGACATCTCTGAAGTGATAGATGACATTATCTACATCTCCCCATCATTCTGTAAAATAAAGCCCGTCTGGAAATTATAAGCTTATGGTATTATTATGTATAAAACACGTGACGAATAAAAATTCATGTTTAAGTGTCACTAATTCATCCTGCTTTCCTACAAGTATAGCTAACGACTGCGACTGCGTTGACGGATCATGTTGTATGACTGGATCAATATTTTCAATCAATGCAATGAGCTTAGTAGACGGTGGTTAAAATGCGACCGAAACTCTGGCAAGGGAGCATAAACAATCAATGTTCTCTCGTGTCGAATACGACATTGGCCAACTTAAGTGTTAAATAAAGTTTCGTTATTTTAAACTACCATATCGTTTTTGCGACCAAAATTTATCAATCGAAGAGTAGCACAAATAGGCAAACGAAACAAAAGTGAAAAGAAACGGAGAACATCCAAAACCTAGTCCTAGCTTCTTTCACGTGAAAATGTTTATTTCATTAGTTTATACTTCTCTGTTTCCTCACATTTTCCCTTTATCGGACTGTCAGACTGCCCACGGTTAAGCGATTCTGTGTTTTAAGCTCGAAATTAAGTAATTTCCCATACATTTTCACGTTTCCGAAATCGTTTCATTTGGCTTAATTTCACCGAAATCGTTTCGAAATGAATATGCACATCTTTCTGTTAGTGACAGAAAATATATTTCATACAGTCATGATCAATAGAGGTATAAAATGCCGATATTTTTTTTATTTATTTATTTTTTTTTTCTTTTTCCTTGTTGTAATTAGATGTTTACGACACATAATTCTTTCCCACCCAAAACAAAGCCAAGAAGAGGATAAGCAATACTAATCCACACACACACACAATACAATGGATAAATGCCATTATTTTGCATTCTGCTGCCAAAGTTTATAGTAGTCTAGTTAGTAAATTTTGACAATTCCATTTCATCCCCCATAATTCTGTTCGAAGCAGCAATAAATGCTATAATTTTCTTTTTAAATATACATATGTGTATATATACTCGTATATACATAAGTATATATATAATACATATTTCATTTAAATATATATACAATAAGATATTGTTCCATATAGTAACCAGATATTGAATAGGTTAAAATCGGAAAGAGTTCGAAATTACTTAAAAAAGAATTAAGAATTTATTCAAAAAATATATCAAATATTAGTATCTTTACGCATTCAATGAATGTTACATCTATTTAATGAAAGTGTTAAATTGTCACATTTTATTGTTTCTATTCGTGACACATTCTTAAAATATTGTTGCCGCAAAAAGGGGCAATAGCGAGTAGCAGTTTGTTAATCTATAGGTTACTACAGGGTGGGCCATAAGGGTGTTGGCGGTTTAAATATTCAATTAAAAAGAAACTACGAAACATAAAAAAAAATATATTTGTATTTTTCAAAAGTAGAAGCATAGAAATTTTTAAGACTTAAAAATAATGTTGTCCAAATGGCTTCCCTCGGCTACTTGACACTCTTGGAACCGAAGTCGCAAATTTTGGAAAACTCGTTGAAAAGTTGTTCTCGGTATTTTGTTACTTTCCTGAACAATGTTCCTCTTCAACTGCTCTAAATTGGTCGGATTTTTCTCGTAGACTACCGATTTGAGGTAGCCCCATAAAAAATAATCGCATGGAGAGAGTTCGGGGCTACGTGGAGGCCATTCAATATCCCCCTTTTCGAAATGAGTTTTCCAGGAAAAACATTTTTCAGCAGCTCTATGGATACCCTAGCCGTATGACATGTGGCCCCATCCTGTTGAAACCACATCCTCGAGGTATTGCCTTGAAGTTCTTGCAAAGCTGGCAGCAAAAAGTCTGCTAGCATGTTGCAATAATTGTTCGCTCTAACCGTCATCGCATGCCCTCTTTCGTCCTCAAAAAAGTATGGTCCAATAATACCGGTTGACGTTATCCCAGCCCACACGACAAGCTTAGGGCTGTGAAGTGGACGTTCATGCAAGCGTCGGGGATTAGTCTCGGACCAGAACCGACAATTTTGCTTGTTCACATGGCCATTAAGGTGAAAATTGGCCTTATCACTAAAAATCACGTTGTTGAAATTGTTGAACCGCTCTAGCATCAAATTGGCAAAGTTAAGTCGGTTATTGGCATCATCGGGTTTTTATTCTTGGACTATTTGAATCTTATAAGCCTTCAAATGCAATCGCGTTTCAAAATTCGTCGTAGAGTTGTTCTTTTGACATCCAACGACTGACGTCTCTTACGTGTTGACTGTTGCGGATTTCGCTGAACTGAAACACGAACACGCTCCACAATGTCGGCTGATCTTGCAGAAACTGGGCGACCACAAACCCTAATTGGTACTGTTGAGCCGGTTGTTTCGAACATTCTGATCCATTTTCGTATCACGTTGGCGCTTGGAACTTCACTTAAATCGTGTAAACCGTGTTCATGCCGATACAAACGTCGTGCAGTAATCACTGATTTATTCTTTTCGTAATACGCTCGGACACAAAATGCACGCTGCACTCCCGTGTACGGCTCCATGGCGACTAAATTTCCAGGAAGCGGCGCAGCGAACAACATATCCCCCCCCACCCCGCGCCGCGCGTTACCGAGAAATTGAAGAATTAAATCGCCAGCACTCATATGGCCTACCCCGTACATGGACAACACATACATAGGTACATTGATGCATACATATTTCAGGACTATTATAGAATGAAGAGTTTCTAAAAAATTTCGTTTTTTTCATATTTCACCTTTTACACAAATGCTATTAGATTGAATGGAAATATTACAAATGGCGTAAACGTAAACAAACAACCACCTGCTGTTAATAATGCAGGCAACACTTATGTGGACAATTTAGTTATCGACTCGAAAGTTTTACATTTCGCAGTGTATGAATGAAATTATAAATATAATATAATAATTATAAATATTGATCTCAAATGAAATGTAAATGAAAAATTTCGCTATTATAGGGATGTTTGACATAAACTATGAAAACGATTTTCTTGACTTCCAAAAGGATTTAATATTTTGATCTCTCTTCGTTCAAAGAATTTCTTATTTTGGAATTTCATTTTAAGTCAATACCAACCTTTAATAAGAAATAATTAAACCATTTTAGTACACAACAAACTTAGAAGATATTACTTAATGGAACCTACTAAAACATGCAAAATATTCCCAACAACAACACAATTTAGTATTGCAGACCATTCCATGTAAACAACTGATTTTGTCATCCATAGTTTGTAATACAGTAATCTAGGAAAAAGTACAGATAAAATGGAAGTTCCATAGACAAACATTAAAAAAAACGACTACAATTAAATACTTATCGCATATCCCTCTTGAAAAATACTAATACTTTCAACATGTAGTCTATTGTTTTGATAGATAATAGGACTATAAACTTCTCACAAGGTAGGCATCTAATAAGCTTATCTCAGAAAGAAGAGAACCATAAATGTTAATGTTAAATTTAATACAACAAACAGTTCTGAGCAAAAGGAATAGCGAAAGAAACGAAATCGATTAATTATTGATTTGAGTGCTTAATTTATAGTACAGAAAAAAAAACAATTTCGGCAACAAATCTTTTTACTTTTCCTATTGCATTAAAAATATCACATGAAAAACAAATATCAAATTAAGTAGAAATTCGTTTATTATTATAAATTATAAGATTATTATAAGATTAAAGCGAATGTGAATATACCCGGAACTACATTCAAACTTCTACATACTCATCAGCTAATCTCGCAGCACATAAAAAAAAAGATTTAATGCACTTTAAATACCCGCATTTGATTGATCCATAGTCCGATTAAAACGAAATCAAAGTTTGATAACGAAATCGCGAAAATGAAAAACACTGGGTCATTTATGAAGTCATCATTATGGGACTATTCAATTACGTATTAAAACTTTATTTGTGCTGCTCTCTATTTCCTTATAAAAGAGATTCGATTTCCACATTCGAATCGTATACCATATAAATACTTAGCTCATTGATGAATTTCATGTTATTGATAAATTCCTGAAACACGCGAGCGGATTTCCGTCACCTCAACTTACGTACATATATACGCTAGAAATATAAAATGCCGATATAACTGCCAATTTTTGTAGTTGAAATTTTTAGTTTTAAGTTAAACAGACGACACGATTTAAATCTATTTAAGAGAATTGGCAGATGGTTAGAAAAACGATTTAACGGAATGATCCACTAATAGGCTCAAATCTGCCAAACCAATTTGCTAGCGTGTTCTAATTATACAACATTAACTACCGTTGAAATTCTTTTCGACAAAACAGCTGATATATGTGTATATGTATATATGAAAAACATATGGCCCCTTAAAGAAATCTCGAAAAACGCGAAAGAGGCCTTTTTGTCTGTCTGACCTGCCACTATTAGTCAATCCTTCAGCCTAGTACACAGCTCAATTGAATATTTCGCTTTCCAAGAAAAATTTATAGTATTTGTAAAGCTGTCTATATGTGCATGAGAAAATTTCTTTTCATACTTCTTTCTTTTATTTAACAGAACTAAATTCTCTAAATTATAAATATTATCGAGAACCAAATTTGTCATAAAAAAATCGAAAAAGCTTGTGCAGTATTTGAAAATTTCTCCATAACACCATTTCGAAAATATGTCACCATATACAAATTTCGATAATTTTAATTTACACTTTAATCATATGATAGACAAAAATTAACTCCTCCTATTTTTTTTTTTTTTTTTTTTTTTTTGCGAGTTATCGTAATATTTATTTATTAAATGTCTGAAAAGCTCTATTACCGGAATTGAAAAATTATCTAAATATTTGTTTTAAACAATAACAAACGAAATATTTCGCGACAGAAACATCTCTGAAATAGTATTCCCAGCTGCACATTCGTTAAGCGGCGTGCGCCGCCCATACAAACAGTGAAGCAAAACTTCAGTTGATGAAAAATATGATTAGCATCTTTCACTTACGTTACTTATGGTGAGGAAAATTTTATTTGAACTGCGCATTAAATTCATATCGGCACTAATATCGTCGAAACATTTGTTATATTTACGTCGTAACTCATGTCTTGTACTACCTCGACGCAGTCAAGATATAAGATAAGATAAGATATTAAAGTGATAAAGTTGATAATTTTTGGCATTAACCTCGATCGAAATTTTGAAAAATATCTGCAATATCAATTATGGTTTTTAATATAAGATGACGACATTTAATTATAGGTCAATACTCGGATTAAAAGAAGATAAAAATGAGAAATACTTTTAGTCAACCAGTTAGAGCATCACGTCTTAGTTTTCGGTGCAAAATCACACTAGGCTTTTATTTTTGTAACGCACTGTATGTATGCAATATATACATATATTAATGAATATATCAAATACATACGAAATCGGACATGACGCCGTCTTATCACCGAAAAAAGTTCAAAAAGTTCATTTAATGTTTGAGTCATTTTTCACATTTGTATATACATATATAATAAAATTTCTAACCTCTTCCATAGCACGCGGCAAATCCATGTACATGATTGCAACAACAAATCGGTAATAGCTGACTGAGCCTACCAGCAAAATTAAGTAGTGTCGAGTGTTATAGCTCATTCTGACTGGCCAAAATTTCGCCATTTCTACTTTCAAAAATAGCCTCAAAATTAAGTAATGGTGACGTTTACGAATTCGGCTGATTTGATTTAATATCGCCGAAATCGGACTAAAATTAGCATGCACCTCTCTTTCTTATATCTCATTTACACCGTTAATTCCGCGTGTAATGAGATTTCGCCCACTTTCAACCTCAGATTTTCTTTGCAATAATCAATTGCTATAGAATCGAAATCAGAAAACTAGCATAATTTCTAGCAACAATCGACTTTTTCACAGCCGTGGCCCACAGAGACGACACTACTTACAAAATTTTCGAGTTTGTTCTCAATACTTCTCAATATTTTAACTGACTTTTTTATTTAAGTGTTTACAATAGTTCATTCAGGCTCTTCAAAATTAAGTATTTAATTTGCTATGCGATTTCGTTCTATTTAACAGCTGCCTTTCCATATAAAAATTATATATTGAACGCTTTGAAATCGAAAAACTCACAAAATCACTTACTGTGTTTTGTCCTCAAAGTATTATTGTTAATTTTGCGAAATACATGAACATCATATCTAGTTAACAAAAGTTTTTAATATAAAAATTAATTAGTTTTTGATCGAAGTCTGAAATGTTGGCCTCAATAGCAGTACCGCATTGTACAGGGCGGCGCAATAGAACGTGCATATTGCATCATCTTTGGGTTGGCGGGCTCATAGAGTTTTAGTCGCTATGAATCACTTCGACGGGAAGCGTCGCGCAGTTTGCGTGCGCTCATTTTACGAGAACTCTCGTTCATATATTGCTACTAGGCGACTATATTGTGCTGAATATGGACTACGGCGATTTAGTGAAGCTCCGAGTGCTAATTTAACTAAAATATGGGTAAAGCGTTTTGAAGAGACCGGTTCAACATTTAAACCACAATCAAATGGTCGCCCAAGAACATCTAGGACCGACGACAATGTTGAGAGAGTTATGGAGTCAGTACGAGGAAATCCACAAATGTCGACTCGCAAGAGATCGTCTGTCTTACAATTATCGCGACGAAGTTTGCAACGAATTTTAACATTGGATCTTAAATTGGATCCATATAAGCTGCAATTAACACAAGAATTGAAAGAGTCTGACTTCATAGCAAGGCTCGCATTTGCTAATGAAATGATTAATCGATTTTCCAATTTTGACAATATCCTTTTCTCTGATGAGGCTCATTTCCTTATGAATTGCGTTCGTAAACCGTCAAAATTGTCGTTACTGGAACAGTGAAAATCCTAAAATCAAACACCAGAAACCATTGCATAGTCCTAAAGTGACAGTATGGGCAGCAATCTCTGGCAGAGGAATAATTGGTAATATTTTCTTCGAAAATGCGCGGATGTTCCCTGGCAGACTAATTTCGAAAAGAAGTGATATCCCATGGCCCCCACGTAGTCCAGACTTGACGCCTCTTGACTTTTTTTTGTGGGGATACCTCGAACACAAAGTCTACAGTAATAATCCAAGAAACATCGTTCAGCTTAAGGAGAATATCCGTGGTGAAATGGCAGCCATTACACCAGTATTACTGAATAAAGTTTTCAATAATTTTCGTTTGCGGTTAGAGGAGTGCCGTCGTAGAGAGGGTCACCATTTAGATGATGTTATTTTTAAAAAATAAACTCCATTTATTACTCTACAATGCCTTAGATTTATTTTAACCATACCTTTTGTATTTATTTTTTAATCTATTTTTTAAGTATGCACGTTCTATTGCGCCACCCTGTATTTCCCATTCAAATAGTCCACAATTATATTTTTACTAAATACCGAGACATTAACTTTCAGCCCTAAATATACGCTTTCAACATAAATGAGAAATATTCATGCAAAATTTCAACCTCCTAGCTTAAGAGGCCCGAACTCTAAAGTGCTTTCAGAAAATATTCCTAGTATTTACAAACTGAATGACAAACTAAATTTGTGTTTACTCTGTCCCCATTTATCACAACACGGAAACTAATTTTGAAAAACTTGTCTGAAAAAACCTAAATTTGTGTGTTTTAAACGTTAGAATTTTTTTTTCTCTTAAAGCAACAAATATTGCCATAGGAAATAAAGGCAAAAACGCTTACATTCTGGTACACAAACATCACTGTAACAGCATTCTCAAATAAATGCTTCATGATGGGCTGCGTATCACCACAATGAAAAATTTCGGACCTAGCCTATGATGGTAGACATACAATGAATTTCAATAAATTGCAAATCTTCCTTGGTCATCATATTATGCTATGTTATTGCACTCCGATATTTTTCCTTGCAGAGGGGCTTTTTGTTCTTACTTAAAGACGAGCTGCGTACTTGGGTTAGGAATATGACACACTAACATATTTATGTGTCAGATTTAACCATACTGCAAAATTTGATACGTGTTTAGTATTAAAGTTTAATCAAATTTCCCACTTATAGAGAAAACTGGCAACTGTTTAGTGTGAAAATTTGACAAAATTATCCACATACAGGGCAAAATTTGTCGGGTCTATACGCCAATATATTGTAAAGAATTATACACATATAAGATTTCTATGGTAGTATTAATGTCACCCACGAAAACTAAAGACGATTTGAACTATTTACATTTACCAAACTCGATTTTACTGCTTTTTTTTTTTTTTTTTTTTTTTTGTAAATAATTGCATTGGGTTGCATTTAAACAAAAATGTACATACATATAACGAAAAGCACAAGATATGGTGTTGGTGGTTACTGAACTGGACGCTGAGTCAATTGATATGACACCATTTCAGATTTTAATTGTATTTTTAATTTTATTGTCGTATACCAAGCTGGCTTGCAATCAATTCATGCAGCAAAACACATTTTTAGTTCATCATTAAATGCATATTGACACTTTATGTAAACGTACCAATGAAATATTTATTAAGTTATATCTGAAATTTGCAAAACGATCCAAGCTTATTGCGTTTTTCTTTTAATTACGTTTAGTATTGACTTTAATTTATTTTCGTTACAAAATTTCAATACCGCACAACGATGAGAAGAAACAACAGCGGAACGAAGAACAATTCAAAACAACCGATCATCACACTCTGCTTTCAATGTAGTCTCTGATCAAACTGATTACTTTCAAATACTTTCTGAAGAATTGTATTTGTTAACAACACAACGACTACACAGAGTGTCGTAGCGTTAAGATATGCATATACAAACACACCCATTCTATAAACATACATAAAACTGCATGTATGTAGGAGCATATGGTGTATATGTGGGTAAATATTAGAGTAGTCAGGAACCGGTTTCATCTGAAATGTTGGTTTATGGCTTGTTGGCAAAAATTGGTAAAACCTCGATTATGCAAACAAGCTTCCACAAAAGGTTGTTAATTCTTGTAGATTTTGTCAAAAATATCGGTTATTAGAACAGTGACAACAATTTAGTAAAGGGCGACAGATTCATCTTCTGGAAGTGCCATGTGTTACAAATCGTTCGAGTAAGTTGCCTTAAAATATTCCGTAGTGTTCGCGGCTTGTAGACTACAATATTTAAAAGCTTTGCCTACTGGAAAATGTGATTGCACATCTAAGGATTTTTCAAGCCAAGTTTGGTTTGGGATTTTCTTTTTTTTTTTTTCTTAAAAATGCCTGACATCGCTCAAATTTCGATAATTAAATCAGATTGAATTTAAGCGGTGGCACCGTTTAAATGGTGAATTTGAGTGTACCAGAGTAGCATGGACATGCGCCTTAAGAAAACACAAGAAAAAGAATAGCAGGTCAAGTCTGAGTAAATGACCATGTCCTCAATTCGCTATTGCAGAATGTCCATTGTAAAATAGAATAGCTATTTTTTCACCTATATATTTTGTGTCACCGTGTAACTTATGGTGGCAAATAGTGAATCAACATAACCCTCATGTACTGTCAAAATCTACCCATCCTTTATTAGAAAACCGTTTGTTAACTACCTCCTTATACAGCTTTTAATTAACGAATAAATGGCACAAATGTTGAAAAAACTGATAAGTTTTTCCCAAAACAACTTACAACGTATGTATTCACCTGCGGTCCATGGTGTAAAGGACGTTGTACTGAACTACTGCCAGATAAGTGAGCTTGTCAGAAACCAACTCATACCATAAGTTATATACCAAATTATCCAAATTTTCCGAGGTTATTTTTTAAGTATTTTTCAACACTACTGCCCACAAATGGGCTAGTACCTTAAAATATTATATGACTTGTGTTGGTCTAGTATCTGTCTAGTATCTTTGCAATCTTATACTGCTTTAATTAATTTATTTATTAGTAAATTTTTGTTATATTTTAAATTCCGAAAAATTAAAATTTTTCTAAAGGTGGGTTCAGTTCCCATAAGGGTTAATTAGCTAGTTATGAAAAGGAAGTACTTTTAAGTCAAATTTCTGTTATTTCAACAAATAAGCGGACAGTTATATTGGCATAGATTTTTACGATTATAAAAAATACGCTGTGTATCCAATAATAAAACCAAATTGTAATTTGAATTAGTCTCTAAACGGTAAAATCGAATTTCAATTTGAATTAAGGGAGCATATTGAATATCAGAAATATTTTCTTTCTGGGCTTCTGAGCTTTTATTCAGCAAAGAATTAAATTTTGTTTACGAAATAGAATTTCTGCTTACGATGTGCAATTTGTTTGTAACATAAGAATTGTTCAAAGCGACTGTGAATTGTCGAATCCAAATTAATTAAACGAGCGTTCAAAAATTCACAACGAATCCGAGATTGCAAGGGGTTTTTTACTTAGTTATCATAAAAAAAAAACCTCGATTGATAAAAAAATTTAAAAATTTTAAAAACAATTTTTATGTTATTTTTGTTTTCAAAATAAATGAAATCATCTATGTTTGTCTTCCAATTTTTACATTGGCTGCTTTCGTGTTGAGTAGTTATATATTTATCTACATATTCGTTTTGTTCAACTCTGCGAGAAAATTTTATCGTTAAAAAGTGCGCAAGTTAGTATTTCGACTTTGGAAACTGGAAACCTCTAATTAAGAGGTCTATATATATTTCATTGGAAATATTATTACAAACGATGTGGCTTTTAAGCGAAATTCGGTGTGTTTCCTAAAAACCAGCGGATAATTATAAAAGTAAATCCGGTTATTTGGGTTCGGTGTTCAATGCTCCAAAGGAAATGCGTATTAACGTATATATTATTTGCAACTCACTTTAATATCAGGTTCATATCTATAAGCACTACTTTAAAATAAACTGACAATTTGTTTTGATTTTCTTCTTTATTGCTGGTTTTGCTTTTCCTTATCATTCTCATTCACCGACACAGAGCTTATAAAGGGAGCGATTCGCAAGTGATCGGTAGGCAAACATCATATTCCGCATAATTGAAATGTACATAGAGAGTGCAGAGCGCGACGAATCGGCCTTGTTTTGCTTTTGTTCTTGTTTTTTTAATTTATATTCGAAAATTAATAAAATCAACTGCCTATGTAAACATGCAGTATAATATAAATAAGTACACAAGCATTTATATTTCTATGTATGTATGTAAACATGAGCTAAGTGACACCGTAGAAACATTTACAATCGGTCAAGATCGGTGCAGTCATTCATGCGAAGATATATTAAATCTACATCAGACCGAAAATGTACGTTTGTGTATTCGTACCTCAGGAAGCAAATTCATTACACAAAAAAAAAGAATATATACATTATTATATATGTATATTATTTTATTGATATACAATGGTGGTCGAAACATATGCAACTTTAATGAAATTTAAACTAAAAGTACATTTTTTTAATCAAAACACCTTAAGAATTTTCTTAATTTATTTTTATTTTTTATTAAATTATTTTCTTTTTTAATATATTTGAAAATCAAAAATATTCATTACCTCAAAACAAAAAAAAAAAATAAGTCGGAATTAAAATGTTCGAAATATTTGCAACTCGTAAAAAAAACTAAAAAACAATATTAAGTGTTCAATATTTTGTGGCATATCCACAATCGCATCTCAGTAGAACTTGATTGGTTACGATATCGCCTCTGCGCAAATTTTTAGGCAATGAGTAAATAAACTTTTCAATGTAATCGCTTGAAATGACATTCCACTGCTTTTCAATGAAAAGTTCATCACCATTTCGGAATACTACCTATACACTTCCGATATTACGTTTGACAATCATCCTCATGTTCTCAATCGGATTGAGATCGGGAGAGTGAGGTGACCATGATATAACTTTGATTTGATTTTCCGCTAACCAGCCTTTAACGACCCTAGCCGTGTGTTTGGGATCGTTGCCGTGCTGGAATGTCCACGAAAGTGGCTCTTGTATTTGATCTTCGGAGCTTAAATTTTGACTTCTCAGACTATAACACATCTTTCCATTGCTGTTGAGGCCAATTAATATGTATTTGAGCAAAGTTAAGGCGATTTTTCTCTGCCACAAACGGTTTTTTTGTGCACCAGTAGCTTCTGAGACCGTAATCTCTTTTTATAGTAAAAAGACTCGCATCTACGGGAATTTCTGTTTTGGCTTCTCTGGGAACAGCTTTTGGAGATTTCGTAAAAAAATTCTTGATTTTCCGATCTTCACGTGCAGTTGTTATAGGGGGCCTTCCACCTTTATGAACTGTTTGGATGTTTGCAATGTTAATTATGGGACAAACCGTCGATTTATGAACACTATATTCTATAGAAATTTCTTTTTGAGATAATCCATTTTCAAAACGACTTAAAACTTTTGCTTTTAATCCTGGATAGTATTTCTTTCCAGCCATTTTCCTCAAAAATTTGTAAAGCGAAGTAACCCTTTTTAACTCCGAACTAAAACTGCTATAACAAAACAATAAACATGAACTTTTTGATAAAATACCAATAGGTAAATCATAAATGATTAAAAGGAATGTGACTGAATTACATATTCAAAAATAAAAGAAAGGAAAGTTGTAAATGTCTTGAACACTGGAATTTCGACTTATTTTGTTAAAACTATTTTTTAGGTAATAAATATTTTTGATTTTGGAATATATTAAAAACAAATAACTGAATTGCTTTGATTAAAAAATTTACTTTTAGTTAAAGTTTCATTTAAGTTTCATATGTTTCGACCACCACTGTATATAATACCGTTGTGCTTATAAGTTACATGTCTTTGCCACATTTGAATTCGCATTAAAGAGCACGTTAAACAATCAAAGACCACCTAAATCCACTGTAAATGGTAGAACACAAGGCATCAGACATCTATTGCTATAGCCCAGTGGTCAATTCAAATGAGGTGTTCAGAAACAGAAACACAACTTTTCAATAAAGACTTTTTCGAAACATTTTTTTCTTTTCAGTTAATAGATTTTGCAAAAATTTCCTAAATTTGTTTGAATGCATTTCATTTTTCTTCCTCAGAAAAATTGTTTTGTTAGTGGTCATTCCCGACAGCCTGGGGTGCCAGATGTGATGATTTCTTGTCATTTTAATGTTTTTCTAGTGGAAATAATAATAAAAAAAAAACGAATTCACTTGCATCCTTTTAATGGAATGTTTGAGGAATTCTTACATTCAGTGAGCTTCAACCCATTTTATTTTGAGACTCACTGAACGGGTCATACTGTTTCGGTCATAAATGTGAGCGCTACCGCAATTTCAAAGTCTTTAAATTAAAATCTATCAAAAATCATTTCCACAACCATACTCCATACTGAAACGAAATTTGTGTCCGGCCTTTCATTTACTTTACTATCGTCGATTTTGTCAGTTCATATCAAGGGTGTTTTGCGATTTTTGTAATCTTAAAAAATATATAGGGTGATCTTTTAATCGTAGTTTTTTAAAAATCGAATAAAACACTCAAATTAGCATCATATATTTAAATTTTTTATTAGAATCGGTAAATTGGCCTTTGATATTTAATTTTTAAATCTAATTTCATGTAAATGTTGTCCGCGGCAGTGTGGCATGATGAAACAACATGTCAACCAAGTTCAACTCAGCCAATTGGGGAAAAAAAATTCCTTATGGCTGAGTAATACATGCACAATCGCTGAGAACGGCGAATTGACATTTCACGACCGTCATCACGATCTTCCGTACGCACTCTATGCATGCGAGTCGATGGTTTTATGTCCAACAAAGTAAATTTTGTGCGAAACAGCACGAATTGTTCATTCAGGAGGTTGATTATGACGACCATAAAATAGTCGTATCAAACGATGCACATTTGTCACATAGCACGAATTTTAATAATAAATTTCAACGATTTGCAATCGTTGCTCGTTTGTTAGTCTTTTCATGATGAAATGACAAAGTATACTGTACACTTTTCACTTTGACAGATGACGTTTGGACGCCGTTACTAACCAGTGCTGCCAATCTAAAAAACTTAAATCTTATGCTGAATGGACTTTATATGAGTAGTACAAAGCATTCAAAGCGGTCAAGATGTGGTGGAAAATTTGCCTCGTCTTGATCGGACATCAATGTATTCAGCTGAAGCTAACACCGACAAAGTGAAGAAAATGATGACTGAGAATTTTGATTTAAGCTTAAGAGAGATTACCACCGAACCTTTTTTTCCTCATTTTACATGATTATTTGGGTATAAATTGACGTTATCGCTCGACTAGTTTCGAAAGACCTATGTTTTCTTCAAAAACTTAATTATAACAGTCAATTCCAACCTACGAGTCAATTCTAACCTACATTCATAAACTCATTAGGAGCTTGACATGCAAACCAGTCCATAACCTCCGGGACGGTGTCTTCCAATTAAGCAGAAACTTAAAAAAACCGCTTCAAAGTGGATCAAAAATCGAGCTAATGTTGACTTTTTTATTATCCCTGTGTCTTGTACCCGAAATTCGTGCCAAAACATCAAAAATATTATATGTGCGTTATTCGGCTTTTGAGGGAGCAAGTTTGTAAAAAAGCGAAATTTGTGGAAGGAAAACTAATGGATTCTACATCACGACAGCGCATCAACTCAGAAAGTTGTGATTGTGAACGAATTTATGGCCAAAAACTGAATAGATATCACCGAACAAACACCATATTAAAGTGATATGCATCCGACACACTTTCAAATTACCGGCTGCCTCATATTCAGTCAATAGAAGATATAAAAAAAAATTCTCAACGAAAACTGTAGCGTTTTTCCGGAAGTTGCATTTGGGAAATGTTTTTCATTTAAAATAAATTTAAATTAATAATTAATAGTTTGTGTTATATTGACCAATTGCTTTACTTTATGGGAGAAGGCTATAAAAGTCCACTTCTTAATCATAGTTTTAATTGATTTCTGTATTTATCATGCTTTTTCTAGAAAAAAATAGCAAATGTAAAAGCCCCAAACATTTTTTAAAATTTATGATTTTATCGTTTTCACTTGTATGACAAATCGATTATATGAGAACAAATTATACACGCGCGTAGCACCACCAATAATTTTACGACATATAATAATCATTAAAAATAAATTTCCCATCAAAACGACTCTGTTGCGCTCCATTACCCAAGAGATTCATATCTTTGAATACTACCACGATCTTTGCTTGGTTATTACGATTATGATGATGATGGTGATGGTCATCCAAACATTGAAAAATTCCAAATAAGTGGGATCAGTCACATTTCAAATCGTCATTATGAACTACCAGCGTTTGTTAGGCGTGACTAACGGTTACTTTCTTTTAACGGGTTATCAAATACGAAGTTTAGACGTCAAAAGTCACCACTATCGCCTTACTTTATGGGGTGCTTTGCATTTTTTCATGCTAATCGTGATTTATGTAATAAGTTTCGAACAC
Source organism: Philornis downsi (assembly GCA_019455685.1). Classification (NCBI taxonomy): domain Eukaryota; kingdom Metazoa; phylum Arthropoda; class Insecta; order Diptera; family Muscidae; genus Philornis; species Philornis downsi. Next base: position 1,266,535 of record JAHXMU010000584.1, read on the forward strand.
CATTTTGAGAAATCGTCCATAATGAAAATGTTGCAAGATTTGTCACCATTTCTTAAAAATCTCGCCATGGTACAAATATGGTTGGGCCTAAAAGTCTTTATATTTTGTATAATCGAATGGAGATCTTTGACAAAAGTCCTTAATGGATTAGTAGAAATACTAAAGCCCAGCATAGATCGAAGGGAGCCATCAAATAAACTAAATGAAATATTGGCGTATATTATGTTTTTCAGTACTTTAATAGTGACACTATGTTTTGGTCTGTATATAGCAAACGAAATGAAATTTGAATTGCCTCCGATCGATCATATTATGATAGCTACATCTTTATTTACACCGCATTTTGCTTTGTCTGGCTCCCTGAGGCTGTACAACCTATATTTGTGGTTGCTAAAACATGAGCTGGGAAATCTCAAAGGTAATTTACCTAAAAAAGTGGACGCGAGTCAAGATATAGTAATTGAGATTATAAACCCGGTACTTCACAACAATTCCTTATCGCATAATACAATGAATGACATTACTTCCGAAATCTGCCGCCAAACTTTCAAAAGCATAGAGAAAATTTCGCGTTATTTAAAATCATTTGGCGTCACATTGCAACGCCAATTGTGTGTATTAAATAGTCTAAATTTCAATTGTCTTTTGTTTGGGATTTATTCGCGATTGTATTTCGACAAAAAGTGGAATGTAATTTTTACCGATAATAAGCGGCGAATTTTCTATGCTTTTAATGCTGCAATATTTGTGTGTATATACCTGGATTACTTGTTGTTATTGTTGGTACAATTAAGTTTTAATAAAATGGTAAGTTTTCTACCCCAAATTTCGATACACTCCTATTGGTTGAAACTAATTTTCTCTATTTCAGAAACGAGATTTTTCCGAGGATGTGCAAAGAAAAATTGAAGATTTCGAAAATTATGACAAAGAAAAAAATTCGATTTTAAAGAATATCCTGAGAGTTTTGAAGGAAGAACTTAATTTACAATTGTTCGGCTTAATGGATTTTAATTTGGGAAACTTTTTGATCGTAAGGCTTACAAACATATTGCGGCCGAAATCTCGGGTTTTCAGGTTTTGTTATTTATATTTGTATACGGCATATAAAAATATGCGTTGCCTAGTACGCAGCTCAAAAGAAATTTTATTTGCGCTTTACCGATTCATCTTTACATGGAAAATAATTTTTGAAGACAAACAATTCAATAAGTAGTACATAGTTTTTACAATATCAATTTTCGTGTGGAAAAAATAAAAACTTTAATTGCTGTTTTTCGAGGACTATTTAATCTCGGTCATAAGAACGACATAAAAGTAAAAACGTTCACAATCTGCGGCACAAACATCCTTGCAATAACATTTCCAAATCAAATTTAAATTCGTGAAAAGCTGCCGAGAATTTCAGTTGTCGACAATTTCAACAGCATGAAGAATATGTATACTTTATGGGAAATTAAAATTTCGTTTCAACTGCGCACTAGGCCTAAATTCGTAATGCATACGATTTCGGCATTTACATTGCCTTCGAAGTTCCTTGCCTCGAGATTTCATTCGACAAAGCAGCTAACATGTAAAATTATATGAAGCAACCAAGGAAATCTTGAAACACATGATTCCGGTTGCAATATTTATATTATATTATAGCATTTAAATCTTATATAACTTAACGAATTCTCCTTTAGGTCCAATCTCTGATGTTGTTAACCATAGCTGTTGTTGTTCTTTATCACTATTTCAGCGACGAAATTGTGACTTTAACCCTTCTGATGGAAAGTAGTAATACAGATGAATAGTTAACTGAACAATACAATAAATAATTATTATATTAATATGCAAATACATTAGTTTTAGCATTGAAAATAGACAAAGTGCATTGCATACATATATATATATATATATATATATATATATAAATATAGGTATAACTGTGGCTACAATGAAAAACGATTTAAGTAGACTTAGGACAAAATCGAGTTTATTCCTTATTATTTTTATACTTATTTTGACACATATTTACGTTCAATCCTCCTTTCAAAATTCAATGCAGTTCACAAGTTATGGCAATTTTTCAAAATAACGATTTTTGAAAAATTACGTAATGTCTCTAATTATTGCATTATTGTTAATGTCGTGAAGACGCATGTTGTTGTCTAAGCGCGACTTTTGAATTCTATGTGTATCGGGAGTTATAACAAATTCTTATAACAATAAGTGTTTGGAAAATGCTTAATATTTCAAAACGATAAATTCCGAGTTAAGTCGTTTTTTTCCTTGTAAGCGCAGATACATAAGTTAGGGCTAAGTCGGGAATATATTTACTTTTATCTTCACACTTATTTCGACACATATTTCATTTTTTGGCCAATATTAAGTAAATTACAAAATGCATAAAATAAATACTACTGCAATAAAAAAAACAGCAAAAACAAAATATAACTTAGAATATAATATCAAATTAACTAGTAACTATTAACTTATAGTGCTCAAATTAAAGTACACTAAAAATAGGCGAAATGTGGGAAAACAAAAATAATGAGAAAAAATTAAATATTAAATGATATAGATTTGCCTAAAGTGCAAAAGTTTTTTTATTTTATTTTACATATTCATTTATTTATTTATTTATTTATTATTTTTTTTTTTTTTTTTTTTTTTTTTTTGTAGTAGTTAAAGCATTTTAATTAACAATTTTACAGTTCGAAACTATTAAGTAAATCACAATATGTATAACTTAAAATAAATACTACTCCAAAGTAAGTGTCAAAAATTATATAAAGCTAGCCGACCCGGCAAACGTTGCTTTGCCTTCAAATGTTAGCAGGAGCAGAAATAATTGCTTTTTAATTTGTGGTTTGTATAGGAGGTACCACTCCCCATTGTCCAATCCCGCCCATATTTGCAGCAGCACTTAAGATATGTACACCAAACCGATGTACCAAATTTTGTTCAAATACCGTAAACAGGAGCAGAAATATTGGATATTTAATTTATGGTTTGTATGGGAGGTACCACGCCCCATTGTCCAATCGGACCAAATTGTAAATCTAAACCATCCCGGGCACCACCCAGACGCATATACAAAAATTTATGCCAAGCGGTCCAGCCGTTTAGGAGGAGTTCACTGACAACGCCCGTACAGTAGAATTATATATATAAAGATAAAAATTGTTTGTATAAAATCACATATATTTAATATCAATCAATAATAATTAGCAAATATTACTCATAAATGCAGGCATTAAGATATGAAGGAATATTCACCTATCAACTGCATATAACAGATACATAAGTAAGTCTATTACGAAATATTGCGTATGATACGTTATTGCTACGAGTTACTTCTACATTCAAAGATCGCGCTGTAAGATGGTAAAGTTTGGGTTTACCCCCAATTGTCTTATCGGTTAGAATATATTTTGTAAAAACATAACAACAATCGTAAATCGATAAATTCAGGGAATGAACATCACAGAAATTTAATCACAAAAGCTCTTATATGTACACCTCTCTTGACGGAAAAGATGTAGCCAACAGCTCTGTTCAAAGATAATTGAAGGAGTTTCATATATTTTTGACTAGTAGCAGAGTATATCTCTAAGCAGTACATAATACTTGGCATAACTAGGGCATGAACCAGTTGCTTTTTCACATACAGCGGGAGCGACAAATTAGTTGTGTATAACTGCCTCAATGCATAGTTAACACTTAAAACAACATGATTAATGTGCTTCTCAAAACGCAGCTTATCATCTAATAAGACTCCCAAACATTTCATGTCAAACGGTAAATTAGAACCATTACAAACCACTCGCAAATCTCCTTCAGTTCGGCTCGAATAAAGCATAGCTTTGGACTTAGAAAAATTGACACAAAGTCTGTTATCCGACATCCAATCACGTAACCTATCAAGCACATAATTAATTTTCTCCTGAAAAACGTCTAGAAACTAGTAATCCCCTTTAACTAGCAACTGAATATTATCAGCAAAGACATACGGTTTACATAGAGTATCAAATTTTGGAAAAAGATCGTTGATGTAAAGAATGAAGAGAATTGGGCCCAAGACTGAACCTTGGGGCACCCCACTCTTTACGCTGAGTACATTATTATATCTACCATTGACACAAACTTGCTGCATTGTTTGTAAAACTGTAAAATTATACAACTTATAAATCAAAATTGTATAATCCACTCAATCAAACGCTTTTTCCAGATCTAATGGTATTTTCCCGAATACTATCAGTCAGATCTAGTAGCAAAGAAGTAGTGCCGCATTGACAATTATTCAAAAAAGACCTAACCTCAATATATTTGGTTAATTGAACCTTCAAAACATGTTCCACTATTATTATTTATTATTATTCTTTTATTCTATAAAAAATTTTTTATAGAATAGCTTCTATGGAAATTTGTTATAATTTTCGAAATATAGGGAATTTTTTAATCCGAGCTTTGGCGATGACATATCGGAAGAATACGAGCAATAATAAAAAAGAACATGTAATTTCTTATAACTGCATTGCATCTGTATATCCGTCAGCATAGAAATTAGCAAAAATAATCCCTGTGGTAAAAAAGGACTCAACACAGTCTGTGGCCAGTTATTGGCCGATTTCAATATATGTAATATATATATGTAAATGAAATATATATAGTATTATGTAGACACAGAAAATCATTCACATTTGAGCAATTAAATTAGTAGTTGATTTTTAATATATTAAATTAATTATTATAATTACTGACAATTACTTTATTAGTTGCTAATATTCTTTATTGGTGGAATTGTAAATAAAATTTGTTCTTGTAGATATCGTCATTATGAAAACAAGCATCAAATAATTTCAAACACTGAAAAATTACTTGTTGGCAGACAATAAAATAATATAAAAAAAACTATTTTCACATGGAAAAGTGCCTTGGAAGATGCATTTCATATAAACATCTTCAAAGACACTTCATATGCAGAAGTATTTTGAAACACACTATCCGTATCGGACTTTGATTGTTTTTATATAAAAATGTACAATTTTCCTCAGTAATAACATTTTGCAAAACCATTTCTACATAAAAACTGTGATAGGAAATATTAATTTAAATTTAAATTTTTAAATGTAAAATATTTTAAATATTTAATAGTTTACTTAAGTTTGTTGCTGTAAACTAATTTACTATCTTAACTAATATAATAGTCCTAACAAGTTAAACTTTTCATAGATAGTAAAGCGATTTTCCGCTTGAATAAAGTCTATTACCAAGTTCTTTTATGTAAAAACATTTATGTCTTATCACTGGCTTTCGCAAGTAAAATCCGTATATTGGGTGGTTCGTTTGGTTTTTAAAAGAAATTTATTTACAAGAAAACAATTATTTTAATCTATTATATACCTCTTCCTTTTTTTAATAACTTCTTTCCACCTCTCCGTGTGCTTTTTAATTTCTCTCATAAAACTTTCTCTCATAAACGTTGTTTCTGAAAGAAAGCGTTCAATTCGATTTTTTACTTCCTTGTCGTTGTGGAAATTCAAAATCTTCAAGTGGTTGCTCAGACTGCGAAATAGGTGATAGTCGGATGGGGCAAGATCTGAGAAGTACAGTGAATGAGGTAAAGCTTCCCAACCAAGCTCTGACTGTTTTTGACGGGCCCGCAAGGAAATGTGAGACCTTGATGAGTGAGTAATGTACCCACCCACACAGAAAAACTGGCGATGCGCGAAATTTTTTCACGAGGACAACATGTCTTCTGGAATTTTTTCCTCGTGTAAAGGACCGCGAATAGGGATGGTTTGCAGAGCTCAATTTTCTGTCTCAGCTAATGCGATTTTACTTGGTTTAAATGTACATATATATCAAATTAAGTAATCGATTGATGAAATGAGCAAGAGCAGGTATGCACCAACAGACAAGCGAAACAAAAAAACGAACAAAGAGAAAACTTCTAAATGTAAATTATTTTACAAAATAATTTGTATTTTTTTTTCTGGAAATAAATTGCTATTACTGCAAGGTTCATAAATTAACATTTAAAAACAAATTAAATTAATTAATAAATTAAGGAAAATTTGCCGGCATTGATTCCACATTTCTACTTCTCTTGATACTTTTTAAAAATAAAGAAACCTAACTACTTAATTTTCCAACGGCATAGCGGATACTATTTAAGGATGGCGCGCTAACAGACTGTTCTGACAGATTTAAGCAAATTTTAGGAAAATTGCCACAAACAGATTTATATCCTATTCGAATGTCATAACATAAACGCATATTGAGCCACTTAAGACGAACAACAAGTCTGACTTTTTGCTTGAGCGCTGAGCAGACTATGCAAAATTAAAATATTAAAACACCAATTTATCTCACAATATAAAAATGTGTTTACATTTGGAAATATATAGAATCAGCGGTAAAAGAACATGGCAACCGCAAAGTTTCAAAGAAGATAACAACAATATATGTATGAATATTTATTTGCTATTTAACATTTTCTTAGATTTTCAATTAAAATATAAATCACATTCGATAAGCCCGGCAATAGATTCTATGTGCCAAAGCCTAAAGAAGATAAATATAAAGGAAAATATTTAGTATAAGGGATGATGTACTAACAGATAGGAGATGATGCACTGATAGATTTAATTCTAGTTGAGAAAATTGCAGAAGCTTCGTAGGCGAATTATCTACAAATATGGTGCTATCTATTAAATTGGTCTGTCAGATTGTCATCTACTTAAAGCAATTGATTTCTAACACAGACAACGAAAACTAATTTTCCCGCTAATGGTATGCTCTTTAAACGAATAAGAAATCATTTTGAACGGAAAACAGTGAATTGTTAATTATTTTGTCAATCATGCCGGGCAGATGGTTTTCATGTTATCACTATCGGTTAATTTAATAATATTTCAAGTTATCAGGCTCTTTTGATAATGTGAACATTGCTTTCATAAATTTATTGAGAATTAATCGAAACTCGAAATCGATTTCCGATTACAAACTAACACGATTTACACATCACTAAGCGCACCCTGTAAACAAAAAGCGGCTTTTTTGCGAACGAAGAATAGTATTTAATATTTGGAGAAGAAATTAATAAATTTGTGAATAATTGTACATTACAGAGAACTGACAACATGAGTTCCGGCAATATGCTCTATGGAGGTGATGAAATCGGTGCGTTGGTATTTGATCCCGGGCACCATTCGCTAAGAGTGGGCTATGCTCAAGAGGATACACCAAAGGCTGAGATACCCTCGGTGGTAGGCGTTGGACCTGGAGCACCGGACACAAATATGGACATGGAAACAAAGACCGACAACAATATAACACAAAACAGTAAGTTAATGGGAAATTGCGTCCTATAGACGTTGTTCACTTACCAATAATAACCGGTCATTTTAGATACCTCTTCCAGTAAATATTATGTTGATACAACATTCATCAATGTGCCGCGATCTCACATGGAAATCCAAACATACATGAAGGATGGCATGATTGATAACTGGGACTTGTTCGAGAAAGTCATTGACTACGCCTATGCTAAGGTCATACAATCAGAACCTGAATATCATCCGGTATTGTTTTCTGAAGCCTCGTGGAATGTACGCAACAATCGTGAAAAGCTGACTGAGTTGATGTTCGAAAAATACAACGTGCCAGCTTTCTTTTTGGTAAAAAATGCTGTATTGGCTGCCTTTGCTAGTGGCAGAGCCACTGCCTTGGTGGTGGACAGTGGGGCAACCCATACTTCGGCTGTACCGGTTCATGAGGGGTATGTGCTCTCACAGGCTGTGGTGAAATCGCCACTGGGAGGTGATTACTTATCCATGCAGTGTCGCCAGCATTTGGAAAAGATTGGCATAGATTTAATGCCCTCCTATCAAATTGCAACAAAGGACGTGGTGAAAGAGCGTGATAATCCACGTTTTACCACACGAAAACTGCCCGACAATCTGACACAGTCTTGGCAGAATTATATGTTAAAATCATTGCTGCAAGACTTTCAAATGAACATCTTGCAAGTGTTGGAAAATCCGTTTGACGAGAGGGTGGCCTCTCAAGTACCTACCGTGCACTATGAGTTTCCCAATGGCTATCATCAGGAGTTTGGTTCGGAACGTTTCAAATTGGCTGAAAGTCTGTTTGATCACGCACCTCTGGGTGCTGGCCAATTGGCGTCGACAAGTGTGGGCATGTGTGATGCTGATGTTCGTTTGTCGTTATATGGATCTGTAGTAGTGACAGGTGAGTGTGAAAATCGAAGTGGATGTTAGAAAGGCTTGTTCACCTGCTGAGGATTTGTATCTTAAGGTTTAGTTAAGTTTTAGAATGTACGATCGTATGCTTTTAGAAGTTTATTTCAGTAACTTTGGTAATATTTATTGCGTTTTCTAGAAAGAGTAATGGGTATAAAAATCTTCAATTTTCACTTGAAAATTATTAATCTATTTAGGTGCGCGAGATCATCAGTTTCATAAAATAGGTAAAATTACTGGCGTCCTTTAAAAAAACAATCTCTGGAGACAAATTTTAGCAAAGTAGACCACTGCAAAAACATTTGGCTGTTGTACAAGTTTCTGTAGGTGTACCAACTTATAAAAAAACATTTTTATTTGGAATAGCTTCTTTCAGACACCCACTTTTGTGGCGATTTTCTATGATAAAAATGGATGTGTAAGAAATTGTCCTTCAAAGGAGTTTGATTGAAAATAGTTTTGTTTGTTACTGGAGATCAATATCCTATATTAGAATTTCCTTTGCACAAACATTTTTTTTGTAAAAGGCTTTTACTCTTCTATAAATATATATTTTTATATATAACTAACTCATTTATCTATTAACAACAGCTTTTGTACTCAAAGTGCAATTTACTAATGCTAATGTTCAAAATAAACCTGTTACAAAAAGTGTTATAGCACATGGTTTAAAGTAGAAAGGTGTGCAGTGCAGTGCGCATTGTAATTATACAAAGATTTCTTTTGCAGTTTCTGGAATCAAAAATATACAAAATTTTTATTCGGATTCCGACAGCCAAATCAAATTGTGTAGAATTTTGTTTTTCGTCCGCTTCTTACATCCAAACCGAAATCGCAAACAATTTACGTTTTGATTCAAAACCCCGAAATGAAATTGGAAACAGTGTTAACTCTGAATCAGTTTATGAATCAAATAAAAAAAAATAAAGTTTTTGAGCAGCTGTGAAAACTTCTGAGAACATGGATCATATATTCAGAAAATAAATTATTTGAAACAAATTTATTTGTTGCAGTTTGGCGTATGGCCGTTTCTTCTGCCAATAAACGAAACTGCATTAAACTTCAGTTCTGATTCAGATTGGGGAAACAAAACTACATACAACTACATATTTTCGTTAACCTTTAAAATTAATAAACTATAGTTTCTGTCCCTTTCTTTTGCAGGCGGTAATACGTTACTTCAAGGTTTTCCCGAACGTTTAAACCGTGACCTACAACTCCGTGCCCCCTCTAATACGCGCTTGAAAATGATTTCGGCCAATGGAAGTGTTGAGAGACGTTTTGGTGCCTGGATTGGTGGCTCTATATTAGCTTCCATAGGTACATTCCAGCAAATGTGGATATCATCGCAGGAATACGAAGAGTCGGGTAAAAGTCAGGTTGAAAGGAAATGTCCCTAAACTAAACTGGAAATAATTAAAAATCATAATCTAAACACGTAACTCTACAAAAAAACTATAATCTAAGAAACAACTAACAATAAACCAAACATTGATTATGACAAAGTAGTCAATTTAAATACAAAAAAAAAGAGTATAATCCAAAAGCGTTTGGATGTTTATTACAAATAAATGCAGTTTCGTAATTTCAATACATGAAAATCAACACCAGTAAAGATGTAGATGTGCGTAACCACTGGATTTTTGTTCACTTCGGCATCATTAAGCTTTTGGAACCATAGTATTGTTGACAACGCATTGCTAAGGAAGAGAAAGATAAAAAAGTGTTAATTCTCCCCTAGTTTTATATTATATTAATTTACCTTTGCTTCTGCTATAGACTCTGACCAATCTTCTTTAGCAATAATACCCACTGCCTTGACCAAAATCTGTTTAACTTTAGTAACATTCTCTGCGAATGTTTTCAACACATCCTGGACATTTACACTTTCGCATCCAGCACGCCAACAGTCATAATCAGTGGCTATAGCCACGGCGCCATACATTAAACCGGCCTCTTTGGCCAATACTATTTCAGGGCAAGTAGTCATGTTAATCAGATCACCCCCCCATTGCCTGAACATATTACTTTCAGCACGCGATGAGAAACGGGGACCCTCTATAGTCACCATGGTAGCTTTATCGTGGACTTCATACCCCAATTGCTTAGCACTGTCCAATAGAATGTTGCGACAACGCTCGCTAAAGGCAGGATACATTGGCAGGTGGCAAACACCTTGAGGACTTGTCGCAGCACCATCATGAAACGTTTGCAATCTCTTTGTGGTGCGATCGATAAAATCATTGGGTATCACTAAATTGCCAGGTTTGATTTCTTCACGCAAAGAACCACAGGCTGTGGAAACAATCAAATGTGTGCATCCCAATTGCTTTAAAGCCCAAATGTTTGCCCTGTAGTTGACATTGGAGGGCATAATATTGTGTTTGCGTCCATGGCGAGCCAACAGAATACATTTGACACCAGCAACCTCACCTTCTATCAAAACATCTGAAGGTTCTCCGTAGGGTGTAGTTACCGCAGTTTCTTTGCGCTCTTCCAAAATGTCGGGATCATCCAAGCCTGAGCCTCCAATAATACCAATCTGTTAAAAGAGGTAAGTTTTCTCAAAATTAAAGAAATCATTGCAACTGGAGGAGAAATAACTACATGCTAGGTGCACAGAAATTGTCAGAATAAAGTGGGAACTCAATGCCAGTCGAAAAACCAATCCCATTTGAAAGACTACTCAAAAGATTAGGTTGAATATTGCATATAAATGAAAACTAATTCAAATTTCTTTCAACTGTATTGTCATCAGCCTTTTACGTCGGAAGTGGGAAACAGTATGAATTGTATTAATATCAATACGAAGGCAGAAGAGTACAGCATAGTCGTTTCGGCCTAATAATGAATCAAAATTCTAATTGTGATTTACGACTATTACGTAATTAATGTCACAATTTAATAATAAATTATACGATATAGGCGAAAGTTGAAAATTTTTAATTTATTTTTCTAAATTTTGACATAATAAATATTTACAATAGGAAAATATTACACATCCTTGTTATTAATAAGAAAAACGCAAATTTTTCCTAAATGAAATAACTTTTTAAACAAAAATACTGCCACCAACTTTTTTCATTGAAACCGCTTTTTCCTTCAAACTAAAAAAATCAAATATATATTCGAGGAATATGTATTGAATTTATGAAGCGTCATTTAGTAAGTTTAGTGGAATGCTCTAGTGCTAAAAGTTTCGGGGAAACGCAGCTGAGCGAATAAATTTACGAATTCGATCAAGAAGACGACGAAGATTGGCTCGATGTTAATGTCTCAACATCAAATAGGAAAACCCAGAAACTTTCACAGTTTTGGGAATTAACAAAATCGTTCGGAATATGAAGAAGGTAAAACGAAATCGATCGGAATTGTAACTACGGAATTAAAACCGTTCCGAACGCATTCTGTAATAGGCCTGCATGGTTAAAATAATGTTAATGTTAAGCTAAATATAATAAAATATATAGTTAATAACTTTCAAGTATTATAACCAAGGTGCGTATTTTGTTAGCTGCATACGGTGTGGTACGGTGAACTAAATGCCGACAAAGTGTTGATTGGCTTTTTAGAAAGGGCTGGCGAGGCATTCAATTAGAAGAGGCGGATCGCGAGTTTCCTTAGGAATTGGTACTTTACACAAATATGAGTAAAATTTAATTTATTATCATTTAATTTAGCTCATTTTACGAAATGTTGTGAGCCCTTCTTATGGACAATTAATTATAACTTATAAGTAAATAAAAAAATTATTAATTGGAATATTTTCACCGGCGTTTTTCCCTTTTACATGCATTTAGACAATATATTGATTGGTACTGTAAAATCTTGTAAAATTGTTTTCCGGAATAATGTTGATCAAGTATTTTTAAAAAAATGTAAGAAAACTTAAATTATATGAGAATCTATTAAAACTGTTAAAAATATACTCGTATCATGGAAAGGATAATCGAGTTAGCAATGACTGAGTTAAGCCAACAATTGCGTCAGGGGAAAACGCTAAAAATTAAAAGAAAGTGGAATTTAACAGTCCTCGAAAATGTATACACACAAACACAACTACTATACCAAAAAATTATACTAAAGAAAATGCGAACCTGCTGAGTTTTCGAAAGCTTTTACCTCTTGGATGGTTTAATACAAATGAGAAATGTTCGCAAATTACCACTGTACAATCCAGATTTTATTTTTGACTAGCTGACCCGGCAAACGTTGTTTTGCCTTCAAAATGTTAATGTGATAAAAAAAAATTAATTCCAAAAATCTCATCTCCAACGCCATCTATCACTTCAAATAAAACCTTTAAACCTTCCGGAATACTCTACCAATGAGCCAAATCGGTCCAACCGTTCTCGAGCTTTAGCGAGACTAACGCACAGCAATTGATTTATATATATATATATATATATATATA
>JAHXMU010000584.1:1284496-1310248 GCA_019455685.1 Philornis downsi
ATTGCGGAACGAAACTGCCGGAAAGCCGATAGAAAAAAGACCAATGTAAATATAAATTATATAAAAATGTAACAATAGATATTCTGCGTCGACAGGCATGCTTTTAAAAAGTAATTATTTTTTAAAGATGTTTCAAAGTAGCCCTAACCTCTGGTTTTACTTCGAGGAGAACAGTCAAAATAAGACATTTCTTCGTTTGTTGGTGTAATAGAAAAAGTTCAATGATTTTTTTTGGGCATAGGGTTATTTTCGTGAGAAGGATTTATTTAAATCCAAAAATTTCAAAGAACATAACCTCTCAAGTTATAGTTTTTAGAACGTTTCTTGACTGACTCTCAACTTTCTAATGGCGACACAACTTAGTAACGCAATGTTAAGCATTTAGATTACCTTCACAATTTCTTCTCCCTAAAATATTTTCTAGGGTTTAGTCAGAACAAATGCTACAAAAAAGGAAAATACTTCCACATCCGCTCTGTGAGGGCTTTAGGCACATAGGGCCCAAAGGCCATTACAATTGCAAAACGAATTCCCACCAAGGGAACGCATCGCAGGGTGCTTAAAAAAAGAAAGACACGTCGAGCTAATGTTGCCAAGGCAAAAGCTAGAACTCGTATGTTAGTTCAATGAATTTACGTTCAATGAAATCTTGTTTGTAGAATTTTTCGCAGTACGTTCAAGAAATTTGTTCATCGGAGAATGAAATCTCAGCCTCTCCTGAGGGCACAGTCCTTGGCCCGCTGTTATTCAGTCGTTATCAGTGATAAGAAAAATATTGATTTCAATAGGAAACTTGGTTTATTTGCTTGAATTATTTGCTGAATTTCGGCCGAGTTCAAAATTTTCTGTTAGTCATAAAGCACAAGATTTGTATGTTTTATGGAAAAAGACAAATTTCTTTAAGTAAATTTCTGTAATTTGAACAGAAGTATTTTAATTTTTATTCCGTTTTGCAAGTTGCAGCTTAGCATATGAGATCTTTGTTCATACTGGAAGTTCTTGTGGGATAAGATATATATGTATTTAAAATTCAGTTCGATTCAAGAATTCATAATTCACGAAAAATCCAGTCAATATCATTTCAATTTTTAATTGCCACTGGATCCCATCAGTATAGCATTGAATTGTAAAAATTATTATTTACTCTTAAAGTATTCAAGTATTCAATTTAAGGGCCAGAAACCCTATGATCCCTCCTCTGAAGCGTACTTTTTGAATAACGGGTTATTCAATTTAAAGATTAACATTTGCAAAATTTTATAAGACCTAAAAATAAAAAGTATTATATATTTTAACTCATTTCAAATGTTAAAATGCGTACTTATATCGGATGTTTTCTACCTATCAGAACAAATAGAAATATTGATTTGCATGAAAAGTACGTCACTGGTTTAAATATTATCAACCGAACCAAACTTGTCTAAGTTATTACAAAAATCTCAATCAAATCAATGGGCAAAGCCCACATTTGACCCAATGCACTGAAATTTTTTCCAAGATTTTTACACAGTATGAACTTTAACTGCTTTAACATTTGCTTGCGATTCTGTCATAAATTTCAAGTCGAGCTAAACCTCGATACACAAACACACCACCAAGTAGGGAAAAGGACCGGTTTGCTTGCCAAAGTGAATAAAAACTTCAAATAAGAAATGTGTTTTTTATGGATGTATTTCATCAAGCCTTATATATCATGTATGGATCAAAATTGTTTCCCAACCCAAAATCCGACTATGCCCCAAAATATTGATAAACAAGGCTAAGGTATTGCGTGATGTTAATTTTCCTACTAATGTTGATATTTCTTTACTGAACGTATGAAATTATAATTCATTTTTACTCAATAGGGAACAATCAGTACAACAGGTTTAAATAAAACCCAATTATTTAATTATGTTTTCTGTAGCAATTGGATTTTGAGTACTACTTTAAGGCACTTTTTTTTTGTAAAAATCGAATTATAGTTTGAATAAAGTTTCATTTTCCTACACAAAAATTTCAATGTTTCAAGTTTCTGTTTCAATAATTTATACTTTTCTACTTCTTGAAAGTTTGCATAAGCTTTTTCACAGAAGAGGAGCGAAATGTCTCGAAAATTCCTTCCTAATTTCTTTGCCATTTTTCCAACGCCGTAAGATTTTATCGTAGTCATGTCGTTTTCTTTTAAGTTGAATGCTACTGTAGCAGTTTTTAGTAGAATTATTTTAAACATTCTTTGTTCTGAGATAAATTTCAATAACACACTTAACGAAAAAAAAAACCAAAAAATCTAAAATATTTAAAGCAGAAAAAAGCTTAAAGCTTAATCCAGTTGTTGACTAAAATGAAAATATTAGTTGGGGCAAACATATTTTTCTAGTTAAAGCCAAAGTATCTGCTATTGGGATGTGATTGAAATTTAAAAGCAAGTTGAACATGCTTATATTTCAAGCCTTTAACATACCTTCTCATAAATTACGCTAACAAAATTACCAATTCACTAAAGGCACATAGGTGACTATTGAATTGAATATTACCGACCAACCAAGAGAATTTGTCTATTAATTGTTAAAACGAAGTAGACATTAATTATTGCATATGGGCACAACTCGTGAGTTCGCTTATATCGATAGAATTTAATAAAATATTTATTCACAATATGCAAATCATCTATTTTCATAAAAAAAGGAACAAATTAGTTTCGTCATTAAACCCTGTGACGTTCCATTCATATCCCTTTGTTCGTCCACTTGCTCATTGAAAAATGTGAATGCAATACAAGGACTGAACACGGGTTTGGAATTATGGACATTTTCTATGTTTTGTCTCCAACTGTGTCATTTACTCACTAATTGAAAGCTTTGTGTAGGGGTCGAAATTCGAAAAGTTACCGATTAAAAAACAACACTTCATTTAGAGCAGCAGCATTTCTTTTTTGTTTTTCCTTTTTTTCTAGTAATTTTAAATTACTATTTTTGTCTTTTTAGTATATATATTAATATCTGGGAAAGTTTGACACGATCTCATACTTTTAACTGATAATTTGGTTTCCAGAATGGATCACGTGGATAAAATCCACTGTTTTTAAGAAGAAATACATTTAGGAACTGCCTCTTAAAAAAAATGTTGGGTGACTTGTTAAAATACTCTCCAATGATTTCTACTAAATTATTTATGAGCCCAAGACGACAAATCATCGTTTAAAATCTTTTCACGTTAAATGTGTTGATTTACCTCTACGCCTTGCTCAATGAAAATGAGTGATGTGGGCGCTTGGATTCACAGAGCAACTAGCTGATCTAAATTGTTTTTTGATTTGCATTCTAACCGTAAACGACCGCTTTGTCGTTATGCGTATCGCTGAACCCCAAAACATTTTTTTTTAATAGAAAAGACCAAATTTTGAAGCCAAAATGCAAGAATTTAACACCTTTACTTTTGCTAGGTGTTCGATTTTGCACTTTACGTTTTGTAGGGCTTTTATCGTAGTTCATTTTTTAATATCCGCCCCATGCTACAAGCAGACACATTGCAAATTTTCGCCAATTGAACTGCGCTCTGTAGTAGATTATGTTGAGTTCTGGTCGTCATTTTTGGAACCATTTCTGGCGATGTTGCTGTTGTAGGACGTCCACCTCCATGAGGGTTTTCTTGGTGCTATCAGTATCATTGTAAGATATAGTGGTTCGTTACACACACATTTTGTTCACACATATATGCAATAGCTAATTAACAATGGCTGGTTGGCTGGTATATAAAAACAATAACAGTTGCGTTTGAATTCCAATATTTAAACAACATAACAGACTGATGCTTGTCAAAAAATGAACGCGCTGTCATTAGCAGATCGATTGCTAAAGCAATTACAGCGTGAAGTTGGCAACAGTTTGAGTGCTTATCTCTGCATATAGATCGTTATATCGCAATACTACTGTAGTTTTGCCGAACTCGATTGCTCAAAAATGCGTGATATAAAATTTTGGACTATTGAAAAAGATTAAAAATTATTTAATTTTTAATTTATTTTTCGGAATTTTAATTTTAAGGCTTATTAGTATCATTTGTTTATAAAGAAACATTTTTATTTATTATTTATTTCCTTATAAAACTATTGAAATAGTTTGACTACAAAGTCATTCGTTGGACTTACCTATAAATCCGGTTTTATATTTTCCTCACATAGCTTAAAGCTGCATTGCTACAACTTCTTATCCACCCAAAGAAATGATAAATAACATCAAATGATATAAGAATTATACTTTTCATTTATTCATAACAATGCTGCTGTACTATATTTTAACATTTTCCTGCAAAAAAAATTTATTCTAAAACAAATAATAGAGTATAACTACAGTAAAAAAATAACGCTTCTTTTAGAGCGGCAGCATTTTTATTTCTTTTCTTTTTAATTTTAATTTACTTTTGTTTTTGTGTTGTTTTGTTTCGTTTTTTTTTCTTATTATATACATTAATTACATCATGCAAGACCGTCAGAGCTCAAAACCGACAATTTCATCGAAAACAGTTAATTTAAAGATTTTAAACCACATTAACATTTCACTAGACATTTGAGACCAATATGATATGAAATATTTAACGTATTAAAAACTCTATTAGGTTATACCTATATATGTATATATAAGAGTGTGTATATGTATATCAGATACTATGTTTAGCTTTATGTATACCCCATTTTATATTTAAATATTTCGATTTGTGTCATCATCATTTATAAAATAACCAGTAAAAATTGTCAAAAAGAATCTTAATATATAACTATAGATTTAACGGAAAAAATACAATAAAATGATTGTGTCTTATTTGATTGCAATACAACAGTAATCAACAAATAAATTAGCTATGGACTGATAGACAATTAAGCAAGTGGACAGGCGCAAAGATGGGCATGTGCACAGTTGTCGATACATTGTAGACAAAGAGCGCAATATGTGAGAATTCAAAAAAATATTGGACTTTAAAAGTGGTATCACCAAAAGCCAGAGGATTAATTTGCATGAGGGCCTTTTAAACATTTGGACCGATATGGTCCACATCCCTTGACTTAACCAAATTACATATACTAAATAGGCCTGTCAAAGACTCCATTCCGATCGAAAGTGGAATTGATTCCGCATTTCGTTTCTTATGAAAGCGGAAATATTCTTCCACATTTGGTTTCCCGAGTGGAATTGATATTTTTAGTTCACAATGAAAATAGTTAAAAGTACTTTTTGTAAACAAAATGGAGGTTTTTATTTAATTTTCCAAATTTTGACATAATAAACTTTTATTTAAAAAACAAAAAAAAAAAAAAAAAAAAACACACATTTTTATTATGGCTAAGAACAACCCTGCCGTTTTTAGCTTTGATTCGTTTCAGTTTTTGGAATCCAAATGGAAAATATGCAAAAATTGGATTCTAATTCCGCCAACCGAATCAAAATCTCATTAAATTATGTTTCTTTTTCATACATTCAAAATGAAATCACAAAAAAATTCTAATTTAGAGCCCATAATGAAATTAAAAATAATTTTGATTACGGTTTAATTTATGAAACGTTTTGCTTGTATTTTATTTGAAAGTTGTCAATTAAAAAACGGACAAAATTTCTGAGGAGCTGAGAGAATTTGTCATAGCCTGGTATCGTAAATGTAGAAAGTAAATTATTTAAACCATTTTTACCTCCGTATTTCGGCGCCATGTCTTTTTTTTTTTGCCAAGAAATAAAATTACATTTAGTTTGGTTTCTGATTCAGATTAAGAAACGAAGCTACATAAAATTATATTTTCTGCCTGTTTTTTTTTTATTTTGACAGAGAAACAAAATCGATTTAGGTTTCTAACTTCGTTTCAGGTGAGAAACGAATCAATATATGAAGTTAGTTCTTGCCTCGAATATGAATCAAAAACAAATTTATAATATACCTTAAATAAATCTACAGTATCAAACCCCAAATGAAGCTGAATATCTTCCAACAGTGCCTCAACCTATTTTTCAATGCCAACCACTTTTTTCGAACTAAACCAAAAACGAGTGTTTATGGAATTTGTGGTGTGTCAAAAAGTGGGAACGTCCGATATTCATAGCAAGCATGGATGGCACAGCTGACGCTTTAAATTGTGGAGAAACGTAAAGTAAGATGAGCCCGATTTTATTCTCTCTACATGAAACCGTAATAAAAAAAAACGCACGAGAAAGTCAAAGACATCCACACTTTTAAGAATCAATAAAATTGATCGGAATCTAAAGGCATTAATGCCGGAAGGCATTAAATTACAAGCCACAAATAAATAAGTAAATAATATCTGAGCAAACACAAGCAGACGGAGATAGCTGAGGATCGTTTCATAAAGTAAATCTGAGCTGAATCAGAACCCATTTTGTATGGTTTAACTCCGACATTGATGGATGTTACAAACATCAGATTATCAAATATTGTTTTGATGACGCTAATTAACCGCGTGGAAGAGAGAGTCAAATCTCCATAATATTTATATTTTTTTCCAAGAATTTCTTCCGCCTTGGTTTGTCATTTTGTAGATATTTAAGAATATAATATAATATAATCTGGCTCGCTCTCTTAAAGGAGTCTAACAACAAGTTTTTGAATCTTAACTCCATTCGTGTTTTTTTTTTCTTGCGTGGTATTTTGGCTGGATTTTTTGTACGGTCCTTCTCTGAAATAGAAATCGAGTGCTCACAGCATTTAATTAAATAATAGTAGCTCCCATAATACCGATTAGGCATCGTTTACATTTTAAAACGTTAAGTGCAATATTCATGCATGTAATCTCGCAGAGATATTAATTACAGGGGTGCGGATCGCGCACAAGTCCCTCCTTACCGATAAAATTATGCGAGAAAAGGAGGTCAAGGGCCAATTCATATGTTTCTCCCATCGCAAAGCGAACCACTTGATGATGATAATGATGAAGGCAAGGTACGAACTAAGAATGTAACCAAATATAACTTGCAAGCATTAATTATTCTAAAATACAAAGTTTTGTGTCATGACGGTCTTACACGAAATGAGCGATATATATTAAACAATATCATGATAAACATTAATGTAAAATAGAGAATTGCATTGCTTTTCATTAATATGGTTTTCAGTAAGAGTAAAATAAAAAATAACGTTTATTATAATGCATATATTTATTTTTGGAGGCGTTTGTTTTCAAAGATGGAGTTTTTTCGATACAAAAAGAGAACATAATTTTAAAAACTTGCGCTAAAAATCTAAGGAAATATACAATTTGTGGACAATAATAATGGTAAATATGAATACAAGTAATTAATTCCGTCCAAGCAAGGAAAGGATAAAAAAAAATAAAGGGCAAAAAAAAAAAAAAAAAAAAAAAAGAAAAACTAAAAAAACAATAAAAAAATATACATTCATTTCAAGGACACCATCAAATTATAACATAGAACATTTACAATTAGCTTTTTTTCTTACAAAATTGGCGTTATTAATATAAAAATAAAATGAGTGTTCTTAATTATTTACTTTTTTCTTTTCTATAAATATATATAATTTATCATGTACCGTGGAACTTAAATAGAACATAATTAATTATTCACTATTTTACGCTCTCTATTATATCGCTATGTATTTCGTTGAATCTTTTCGTTTCTATATGATACGATAGCGTAAATAACATAATACAACATATACATTTATGGATCAAAATTTAATAAAAAAAAGTTATTTAAAAAAGAAAAAGCAATAAAAAGAAAACACATGAATAATGAATGTATAATTAAAGAAATAACATTATTAGGATGGATGTACGTAGATGATGTAGTAAATTACTTTGAAAACGAACGTAAGGACCTCAAAATAATTGTTCGGCTATAGTGCCTATAAGATTGCTTAAATTCATGGAAGAACCCTCTTGAAATTTAAGACCCACGGCTCTTCCATAAGCCTGTATGAAGATGGTTCTAACGGCACTTAAACGTTTCTTACGCCTGCAATAAAAGGAGAATCAGAAAAGAAGTAAAAAAAGTTAATAAAAATATGAATTTTGCGATGGGTGCTTATTTCTTCATAATGGATAGTATTATGCTGACTTTTCACGGTGAAACTCCATATACGAGTAAAAAATGCTCGTGGAATTCGAATCTAAATGTTTCCACCAAACAGTACTATGTTTTATAAGGAGGGAAATTTTGGTATGTGGTAACGCTAACCTCTCATTTTGTTGATTTCCAACACTGGAGTCGGAGTAATGTATATCTTTACGTCGCAATTTGTTCTATAATACAATTGCAAGCTTGAAAATGAAACAGTAATAATAGAGACGCAACAATTCTACAAGTACATTATCGAACATATTATAACGTAAAATTATCAGCCGTTCCGATTCCAGTGTTGAAAAGAAAAACTGGCAAATGGCGCTAAATATTCTCACGAGCAAACAATGTTCGCTGGATTTTTTTCCTCGTAAAAAGAACTAAGATATTGACCGTTTGCCTATTGTACATTTCATATCCTAATAATAATTAGTATAATTTTAAACTGTTCTATGGTAAGCGAAGCAGCGCCAGGAACATTTGAGAAAATATATTTTGATTGGTTCAGTGGGTCTCTCAACCATTTCTTTGATTTTGATTTAGCACAGTGATTGAAGTTATAAGCATATATAAGTCTAAAGCTTTGCCTTATTCGTACCAAATTGAAGAGGATTTCCGCGTAGTTTATAATATCTCTAATATACAGTTTGTGAGTGACATAAAATGTTTGGTAATCTTGTTAGATGGTAAGCTAGGCTTTGGGTCAAGTTGTTTTAAGCGTTAACTATGCACTAAGGCCACTAATAATTTATCGCTTATCTCTGATTTATGGTCTTGTTATGCTAAGTATTATGTACTTCTTGGAGCTGTAACTCTACTACTAATCAGAAATATGTGAAACTCCTTCAATAATCTTTGAACAGGTATTTTCTTTTCGTATTTTCTCTCAAGAGACGTATACATATAACACTTTTTGCAGCTGTATTGCTGGGATCTTCATTTTCTGCATTTATGGATTAACGGTTGTTGTTGTGTTTTTGCAAAATATATTCTAACTAATGTCCGGGTTTCCTCTATGAAACTTACATTTTGTCATTCGGTTCGTAGAAGATAACAGTTTATTCTCAAACTTTGCCATCTTACAGCGTGATTTGTAAGCGTAGCTCATAGTTACTATGCATTGCCAAAAGAGCTTAGCATCTCAGATAGGCAAATATCGTTCCTTTACATCTTAATGGCCGCATTTATCACAGATATTTGCTAATTATTATTAATTGATCTTAAGCACATGAATTTATATAATAAATTTTTATTTTATACACATTTTAAAATTTACTTTGAAGTAGTTATTTATTTTAATTTGTGCATATTGTGATTTAATATTTTCGAATAGTAAGATTCTAAACTAAATTAATTACAATGCTAACCTACAAAACTTTTGCAAGTTGCACTGATCTGTCTCTATCATTCAATATTAATTTATTTATTCATTACTTTTATTTTCCTTAATTTCGCCTGTTTTTAATGCACTTTAATTTGTTAACAGTTACTTAATATGTTAACAGTTACTAGTTAATTTGATGGTAAATCTAAGTTATAATTTGTTTTTTGTTTTTGTTTTGTTTTTCAATTTTTAATTGGAGTAGCATTTATTTTATGTATTTTGTAATTTACTTAATATTGGCAAAGAGACCTTAAATTACATAATTGTTAAATAAAGAAACAAAATATATGGCAGCAATTTTAATAGTGGCGCAGGCTCAAAATCCAACAAAAAAAAACATTTATGTAAGTCGCTTTCAGCAAAATGCCTTCCATTGTTACTTTGAAAATTTTCCCAACAATCAAAAGCGGAAACAGTGAGAAAAGAAACAAAGAAATTTAAAAATGTAATAATATGAAGGAAACAAAATAGCGGAGGATAAACGGTCCGTGGATGCTTTTCTTAAAAAAAAAAAAGACACAAAATATTGTATAAGCCTGCCTGGATAAAACGGAAACGCTAAATTTGAAGAACAGAATATTTCACAAAAAGATAATGACTTTTTTCAAAATATGCCCTTACTATATTTTTATACCAACATAACATCTGTAACACATATCAAATTTAAAGATATACTCGATCTGTTGTCGTATACTCGAGTATCTTATTCAACTATAACAATAATGACTTTAAAAATTGAAAATTAAGCTTACATTTAATTTAATTTTTATTTACTTATCTATTTGTAATTAGAAGGCTTACTATGTGTTTAGGTTGTCGGATGAAAATATTAAAAGAGTTGCTTCCGTAAATATAAATAAGTCCTTCATGCAGCTTGGTAATAAGTTGCATTGCGGAGTTACTCGAATAAAAAATGATTTATATATCAAGTTTTATTTTTGGGATAATCAATTTTCTATAACGTGTGGAATGTATGTGTAAAAACGAAGGAAGCGCGGACATCTGAATTTATTTATTTTACATTTATTTTTTTATTTGATAGAAACTGCGCAACATTATTTTAAAAAACAATTTGGGAATTTGAAACTATTTTCAATATTTGTAAACAAGGTCTGTGTTTTAGAGCAAAAATAAATCAGGAGATTGTTGCATTGTTGGCCACAAATTTTGTGTAGTGTAAATTTTTGTTTGATTCGAAAGCCGGAGCATAGCCTTTGAGTTTTTAGAATTATTCCACGTAAATTTAGGACATGAATACGTAGTAAGTAATCCAGGCAAGAAGTCCAATCACTTCTTTGAGCAAACACACCAGAAATGAACTCTGTCGCTCAATACAATTTTTTGGTAAAAACGGATCTTCTTATGGAAAGTCTTCAAAACATCAAGAGTGCGCTGTCCCCTTAGAAACGCTCTTAATATGTTATGTATACAGTATCGTATAGTGTTTTATGAGTTTTAAATGATTTTGGTAGTACGTGCCAAGACAAGAAATATTACGAAATAAAGACGGACCAAGTGCAGAAGATTTATAACATTAATTTTTAATTTAACTTTAAGAAAAAAGAACCCATTATTTTTATGATTTGGAAAAGACAAAAATCTAATTGGCAGCGAAATTATACAAAGTTTGGATATATTCGACATGAAAATAGTTTTTGAGTCCCAGCTAATATCGAAATTACGGTTAACTCGATATGTCCGAAGCCCCTCCCTCGAGGGACTCTAAAAATGGAATACGTGTAAGCTCACTGAATCTGAGAAAGTCTCCCATATCTCAGCGTTCGAATACAAGGAAATTTGTTTAATGTATCTGGCAATAACACTTCATTGAGAAATATATCACACTTTGTAAAATCAAACACCTTCGAAAAACAATTCTTTGGTGTCGGCAACAACCGAGTTTCCAGATTTTAAATTCTTATTTGTTTAACATAAATTTCCATATTTTTCCACAAATCGGTCGACCAAAGTTGAAACCCCGGTTTTCATTCTCAAAATTAAGTACTAATAACTAAGTACTGAAATCTGCATCTAAAAATTATGAAATCTAAATATGTGAAATTGAAATCCAACGGCAACTCTCTTCATTCAACTCTTCTAATAAATTGTAACCCAATTTATAGCGACAGCTGTGCCCACGCAACTTTTCGTCTACTTGGATATTACCAAATAAAATAACTGAAATAGATCTCTACTTTAGAGATTACTTAATTTAATTTCCTTGTGTTTTTTCCTCGTCTTTGAACTAAATAGTCGTTGATATTTCATGCAATTTCTGGTGGAAACCAAATACTCAATACAGTCCACTTACCGAACATTGCCATGGAATTGCACTTGACACCTTGGCGGATCTAGTTTGCTTTCATTTTGCTCACTGTGGGATTGTGGTGTATGGTTCTGCATGAAGAATTCTATAATCATACCTATATATGTATATGTATTTGGCGCAGTTGGCAACGATTCTTGCTTCGATATCTTTATACATCACGTTGTCGTTAATGAACTTTGTTTTTGCCTTTAAAGACCACAATTTGGATTTGGAACAAATTATTACTAATGGTCTACGGAGCGAATTTTATATGGTTTATTTACACTGCTAAGTCACTTATTTTTGTCCATCTTGTCGTCATTGACGGCCTTTTTCTAGTCCGTTTAAATATCACATTTCGTATTTAGTGCAAATTCGTAATGAATGTTCTTCGGGGCAAACTTAACATGGGTTGTTAAAAAAAATTGACAAAATTCTACTACTTAGAAGTTACCGAGAAAAAGTTGAATATTGAAAATTCTGAAATGGAGTACCAGAAGAGGACGTGACAATGCTGGTCATTTTCATTCTCAGACTCTAGTTTGGCAAGGCTTAACGTGTACCATTGATGACTATATTCTTTTGCGAAGCAATGGTTTTGTTCCTGGTGAGGCTAATAAAAAGAAAGTGTTTCCGTTGAATACAATACCGGTTCAGTTTGGAAATGGAAATGGAAACAATCTTTGGAGTAAACAAAAAATTGTGATATATCAATCGAATAACTTAAGAAGTTATTTGCGTCACGAGGATGCAAAGAGAAACTTATAGAATGGAATGGAAAATTGAATTGAACCGCAACAGTGCAGAGTTACAACATTTACTGAACAAAAGATTTGTGCGTCAGACTACTACATGTTACTGTTATACTGGTAGCATAAAAAAAAAACGGCATGGAGGTGGACATCCAAAAACAGTAACATCGTCAGAAATGGTTCGAAAGGTGAAAGCCAGACGTAAACCACGACAAAGCATAGTTCAATTGGATAAAAATTGCAATATGTCTGCTCGTAGTAACATTGGGCTCTTACTGTAAAATAAAGTAATATTGAATCCCTACTACCAAATATAAAAAGTGCAATACTTAACATCTGCGCAAAACGCGGTGCGCCTACCAACAGCACTTTTCTGTACGGTTCAGCAATATATAAACAAACAAAAGAATCGTGTGTAGTTTGAGTGTAAATCAAAAGACAATTTAAATCGGCGTCTGGCACTACCGCTAACTAAATTTATGATATTCAAAAGTTACAATTTTCTTGCTGTGAATGTAAGTATTTGGTATTCCTTTGTAAATATTTTAAAACAATTACCAGAAATCTTTGCAATATACGTTTTTAAGATTAGAAACAGTTTTGTGTGCATACCATATATATTAGTAGGAAGATGAGTAGGCCTTTACGAAAAAAAAAAAAAATAAATAAATAAATAAAAAATGGAGCGCATACGAAGATTTTGGCGCCAGCTACCGTTACTCGAAAATTATAAATATGTATTCAATGATGTTATGTTTGACCAAAAATATGTAGATCTTTTTCGGTTTCCCTTTTAAAGGACCATTAGGAATATTCGATCTCTGTCACACAGCAATTTCCTACATTGATACTTACAATATTGCTGCTGCTGCTCTATTAGGACTCAGCATATCTTTGTCATTACTGGCACCATTATTAACGCCATTGCTACCTAAATTGGCATTACTGCTACTGCCGTTACTGCGGGTATTTGAGCAATTGTGTCCGGAGGAACTTCCTTCATTAACGTTGGCATCTGGATCACCATTGTTATTGCTGGCACTTGAGGGCAAGGTATTGCTATCGGTTTGTTCTTGTGTCATACAAGCTGCATTCTTCTCACATTCATAGGAACCTGAACCGGTAACAACTATCCAACTGTTCTGGGATGATGTGGAATCTTGACGTGTGCGGACGCCTGGCACTGTTATAGGACTAGTTTTCGGTCTATAAATTGGGAGAAAAGAAAAAATTTCAATATAGTGTTTTAACTGTTGTAGTCTGTGTTTCTAATTTCTAATTTTTTTTTTTTTTTTTGCATTTGCAATATTACCTTTTAGAGTTGGGTGATTGATTTATCAAAGGATTCATAACCGTATCATTGCATGATGCTGTAGCTGATGGTGTTGGTGATGCTGTAGCTGATTCTGTAGTTGATTCTGTAGCTGATTCTGTAACTGATGCCATAGCTGATGCTATAGCTGATGCTATAGCTGATGCTGTAGCTGATGCTGTAGCTGATGCTGCATCCGGTGCTGTATCTGATGCTATAGCTGCTGCTGCGACTAACTGTGGTGCTACTATCGTCTTAGCGGTAGCAAAACACTGATCTTGCATTAGCACATCAAAGTTAGAACCATTGGATAAACTATCATTACTGCCATTTTCGCTACTAAAAATAAGAAAAATAGAATATTACTACACGAATATATACAGAGTAATAACAGTTAAAATACTCTATAACCGATTCTTCCCCATACCTAATGACAGCTACACTACTGCTACTACTGCTTAAAGTCTTAGTACGTTTCCTGCAAGAAAAGGAAATATAAATGTTGATAAACACACTAGTAGTTATGTATGAATGGATGGCATTATCAATTCATTCTTCGAGCTATCTGTTGCAAAGCATAAAGTCGAAAAGACCAGAAAACTTTTGGAAGGTCCCATTGTTAAAAAATAGTCTTTATAAGACAATTGACTGAGCCAATTGATTGGGGGGAATTTGTAATAAATATATTTCTTGCTGACCGACGGTGGTGCGATGGCTATTGTATGCAGGAATCATGCACATGAGTTAGCGTCCGTGCGATACAACCATTAACATCTCTCCGTCTACCTCGATATTCCGCGAAACATTTCGAGCAATCGAATAATCGACAAGTCCAGTAAAAACTTTTCAAACTAACGTTCGGAATTGCCCTTAGGCAGTATTAACTATTTAGTGAGTCTACGCATAGAAATGTCCGATTCGCGGAGTGCAAAGAAATTTATTAAGCTCTTACTAAGATCCCATCGTTGATATTGGTATGTACAGTCCGGCTGATGAATATAGCTAAAGTAAAATTTTTTTCCATATATGTAAATTATTCATTTGAAAGAAAATACATCTTTATGAAGCCTTTTTAATGGTTCAATGATGCGTGTGCTACATCGCTATTTATTATTGTCTGAAGCGTTACAGCGGGAATTTTCTCAATTATCTCTCGAACGCAATGCTCTATCTCGTCCAAATTTGTTGGTTTTGTTTTGTGAGCTATTTTTTTGCAATAAATATATTTGCAAACTGTACCATATTGCTAAAACTAAAACACAAAATTAGAAGAGAATTGGATTCATCTTTAAGTAACTTCTTGGTGAAACGGCTTTTATCAGAGACCATTCATTTACAACAAATTCTCTATTTGCAACTATCTCTAGAAATGGGAAAAACGATAGTTGAAAGAAGAGAATAATATGTATGTACAAAGTTACAGAGCCAAAATAAGAGATGAAGCCTCTGATGTAATTAGAAAGACGAAATCTAGTCACGGACACAAAGGATGTGCTGGTAATACGGAAAAAGCACTTTCCACAAGTTGCTTTTTCCAGACAGTGGCAGAGGGAAAGAAACCAGTTTGATAATCGATGATGGGTGAGGTTAACCACTGTCAAGGAAAAACAAAGTTAAAAAGAAATCACACGACTTATAAATAAGAAACCTGCCATTTACGACAGTGCACCCGATGGGTGGGAAAAGGTACTTTCGTGTGTTTATGGTGATGTTTTTGTATTGATTGAACGTGTGATAACTGATAAGTGGACAAAGAAACAGTTCTGTTCGCACTTTGGCAAAACATAGAAGCCAGGACTTTGTCACCGTATAGGCTACGTCATGTTGCACTAACAAGCAAAAAAGATCCCCCGGCAATGTATATGATGGTTGACTAAATCGCCATATCATAGCACAAACGGCGCCAATGTCACAGTATATGTAAAAGATGATTGTAAAGGTAAAATTCATGGAGGGCGCAAAAACAGAATCAAGAACTGTGTCAGGCGTATTCAGTCATGATACTGACTGCATCCTTTCATAAAAACTAGACGACGACTGCATGTGATTGTGTATATTAATAGAGAGGCAGCTTTTAGTGCTTCGCAAAGTTGCGCAGATGCAGAGGAACTATTGTAAGACTGCCGAAGTACATGTTGAGATTTCGCTGATTGGCCAGCCAGCCAATAATAACCGTGCAACAAGATTTAACATATAACAAAACAGCAAAAAATGCAATTTTTTACTTCATTTTCCGTTTAGTATATATGAGAGACCCTTCTTTTGCACCGCTTCCCTGTACCGCAATTATAATGGACCACATGGTCTTCTACTATTGGTAATAGCTATCAATGCTATGTTCCTACTACTTATTCCTCAAAATAACATAAAATATATATTTTGAAATTCACACAGCATGATCCGACTGTTTGGCGACAATGTCGAAAGTGGTAGAAAGCCAATTTGAGAAAATTTCAATGGATGCTTAATATTTTACAATTGTGACAATAATACTAATAATAATCGCAACATTAACCCATTGCCAGAGCTTCGTAACAATTGTGAAATGCAAAATATTTGAACTTCATAATTGTTGAAAATTAATCGAAATTACTTGTTTCTTACTTTACTAACAACTAAATTACATCTCGGCATGTACTGCTCTGGTGAAAACACTATATATTAATACATACTTTTTGGAAGCATTTAACATGTTGGAATTGCAACTAACATGGGTGGGTCACGTGCATACATTAGACCAATTAATTAGACGAAAATTATGACCTTGATTTGTATTACCTGAACAAATTGCAATTGTATTTTCAAATACTATTGCTACTACTAAACGTAATAAGAACTGAAAAGGTTTAATTGGTTCTCAATTTTAATCACCAAAGCCACTCAATACTCCAATAAAAACTGTATTCGAACTTCTCATAAAAACAAACTTAAGGTCTTCTTAGAACAACAAAGTTATATTTTAACCCTAGCAACAGATCTTTTATGTGCAAAAATAACTGAAACATTGTTTTTCTTCTGAAATTTACACAAAAGTGAGTGAGGCGACTGAGTGTGAAATCCAACAAAGTAATTTTGAAATATGAAGCAATTTTCAATCTCTTGAAGGGAAAGCTATTTGTACACACAGTTTTTTTAATTGTTCCCTGTAGAATCCTGTGCACCATCCACACGTATATCGATTTAAATGTTTTAAATAGCTTCTAAATTGTTTTAATTTCGAAGAACGGGCAGCAAACAGGTCATAGTACATTTGAATTTTTTTAAAGTATTCTTAATGCAACGAATGATTAAACATGCACAGAAGCACAACGTATGACCACTACTTACCTACGTTCTACAATACTAAATTCTTGATCGGAGATATATTTAAGCACATGAAAACAAAAGAACATAATATCTTCGCCTCGTCTTACGCGGTCCGGCAGCTGATGTCCAAATAAATACCAATCGTAGGCCATTGTAAAATACACCATTTGCATAGGATTCAAATGATTATGAATCAAACCATCGGCCCACAGAGATAGCCGAATGAGTGATACAAACAATGGTGTACGGTCCCAACCACTGATGCAGTGTATTAATAGACCCGAACGCTCCTCTTGTATATATTTCAGGCAAGCCTTTAAATAATTTTGTGTTAACAGCACCAAATCCCATTGTTTGTAATCACTCCAGACAATATTTAAACCGTTAGCTGGACCCGATGTTGGTATACTTATGGGGGCATCGTTAAATGACTGTTGCCAATCATAGTGGAGG
Organism: Philornis downsi; assembly: GCA_019455685.1. Lineage (NCBI taxonomy): Eukaryota > Metazoa > Arthropoda > Insecta > Diptera > Muscidae > Philornis > Philornis downsi. The sequence goes on from JAHXMU010000584.1 coordinate 1,302,069, forward strand.
TCCTTTGCCATATAATTATTGTCACGGAAATTCTTAAAGAATTCACAGCCTGGATAGGGAAGCGATAATATATTGAATTCTTCATAATGATTGTCAGGATCAGCCTTTTCCGATGATGAGACACTGCAACAAGAGAGAAAAGAAAAATTATAGAATGAATTAGGAGGTAACTAACTATGGCAAGATATGATGGAGGTCATTTACAAAAAACTACAACAGATAAAAACAAAAATTAGAGGATGATGTACCGCTAATCAGGAACTAATTTGTAGAGCTGCTCTGTATGTAGTAAACTGGTTCAATACATTGTTATTTCGTGGACTATTGACATTTGGACTAGTTCGCAAGCTGCTGGTTATAAAGGTGCTAAGACGGGCTAATTGGAGTGAACTGGTTCTTTTAAAATGCGCCAGGAAATATTTTTACTATTGCAGAATTATACGACAAATAATTATATGACAAATAATTTAAGCTGATTTCAATAAAGCTTTTGTTAGAGTTGATCATGTTATTTTAATGTAATGAAGTTTGATCGTATTAGATTTTCTTGAAGTTTCTTTCTTTGGATCAAACCGAGCCTTTCATTTAGGATGCAACGAGTAGTGTTTAGTAATGTGGTGCCTAAGGTAGTAAAGATTATATCTGGTGGTGTTCCACTGGCTATTCATTTCAGTGTCTTAGTATTTTTTTTGTCATTCTTGAATGATCTCCCCACAGCTATTATAGTAGCACTCTTTTGTATGCTAATGATGAGCGATGCAGACAGCTTTATTAAATTCCAAAACTATATTGGTCTTATTGGAGAATGTTGCAAAGTTAACATCATGGAACTGAACCTTGAAAAGTGCAAACATATGGATTTTTTTTCCGGAACCTTATTGGATTTAATTTTCACATTCCTCGATCTTTATTAATAAGTCAGGATTTACACTTGGCTTTGTTAAAACATGGGAGTTTTTGCGTTTTGGATCTCCATTTTACAAAATTATTATATACGAGTATATTTCTCATAAGACCTATACTTGGAAATGCTTCATAAATATTCCCTTAAATCTGTATAGAAGCAATTTTCGTTATCCTGTCTCCGTCATTTAGGCTGGAGAAACAACAGTTCTTTTTCTCGTATGAGATCAGATTGAAGCTCATCAAATTTCCAACACCTGAGGAGAAGGATCATACCTTATGTTGCTTTTATGAGCAAACTCTTGGATGGCGATTTCGATTCGAGATTCCTACTATCGGAGATGGATTTCAATTCTCCATGCAGTAACAAGGCACTGTACAAGAATTTGTTGTGACTACAACTGCTTTGGAGGAATAGGGAAATTTCTAATTTGGGCTCTCTGCAGAATTTCCCCAACAGCTCAAGAATTCCGACCATCCGTTTGATGGTAGCTAAAGTGAGAAGGGGACCAGTTGAGAAACCTAAATGATATGCTAACACCGATTCATGTTAGGTTAGTAGATAACTTCTGTTACTGAAACTCAAATGACCAGTTTAGTGGTCGTTGGCAGACCCAAAACTAGGACCGGATGCAGTGGCTTGATAAGCTGCTCATCTTAAATAAAATGATCATAATAACACTGAGGAAAAAAAGATCCGTGCGCATGCCCCGACGGAAGAGAAAGACGAGGAGATCAAAAACACCTTTTACGAGTAACCACTACCCTGGCCACGACATTAAAATTGTTATGGGAGATTTTAATGCGGAAGTAGGAAGGGAAGATGTTCTTAGTCCAACAGTCAGAAAATGCAGTCTACATGGTAACATCTCCGAAAACGGATTCAAACTGGTTCCGTTCGCTGTGGCACGTAATATGTGGCAGATTCTCACATAAAGATATCCACAAGGCAACGGGGCTATCTCCTGATCATCACGCGAGGAATCAGATTGATCATGTGGTAATATATGGAAGGCATGCTTAGTGTCATGGACGTGTGTGTGATTTGTGGTGCTAATATTGACTCGGATCACCACCTGGTTGCAGCTAAGGTGCGCACGAGGTAAGAAGTACAAGGTATGGTTCCTCTCCTGTAAGGACTACGAGGGAAATCTGGTCACAGATACGCAGAACTTGCTGCAACTATTGAGAGAACACTTTTATAAGTTGGTAACACGAGTGAGGAAATCACCCCAATTATCGACTTGGCTCGAGGAAAACATGCCTGATGATTGGAATTTGAGTGTTTAACAAAGGCGACCTAAGTGTTATCACGGTATCAGTCTTTTACCACTTGCTTATAAAGTCCTGTCGAGTATGATATGTGAAAGACTAAAGTCGATTCTAATTGACATGATTGAATCTTATTAGTGTGGCTTTAAATCTAGTAAATCAACAACTGACCAGATATTCGCACTACGACAAATTCTGGAGAAGATCCAAGGAAAACAGATCGACACGTACCATCTTTTCGTCTATTACAACGCTGCCTTCGATAGTCCAATACGGCAAAAAGTGTATGAGGCCATGTCCGAATTTGAAATTCCTACGAAGCTTATACGTCTTTGTAGGATGACGCTGACACGAAAAAAGTCTTCAGTAAAGATAAGCAAAGATCTTAGCGAGCTTTTTTATGTCATATGCAAATGACAAACATCATTGACAGAAAACTGCGAGATGTTACTGTAGCCTTCTCAAGCCTCGAGAAGGAAGCAGCGAAAATGGGTCTGGTGATAAACGAGGACAAAACAATGTTATTGGTTTCAACGAACAAAGAGTCTACTCGTTTGGGACGCTGTGCGAATGTTGACAACTATAATTTTGAGATGGTGGAAGAATTCATCTACCTCTGTTCCACTGTAAACAAAATGAATGATGTCAGCATGGAGATAAAGAGATGTTACAATGGGCTAAGCAAGCGATTCATTGATAAAGCCCTTTCTTGACAAATAAAAATCCGCCTGTACCAGACGTTAGTTCTACAGTACGGATGAATCAGTACTGGCAGTTTTTAAGAGAAAAATACTCCGGAATATATATGGACTCATTATCGCTAACGGAGAGTATCGGCGTCGCATGAACAATGAGCTGTATGAGCTATATGTCGACATCAACGTGGTAAAACGCATTAGTATACAGTGATTGCGTTAGCTGAGTCATGTTGTGCGGATGGACCCAAATGCTCCGGCACGGAAAGTTTTTGACAACGAACTCGATGGACGGCTCGACCAAAATTCCGCTGGAAGGCTTTTGAAATACTATCGAAATTTGTGACGAAATGGAGAAGAAGTGCAGAAGATGGAAGCGCTTGGAATTGTTTTCTACAGACGGCGTATATATATATATATATATAGATAAGGATGTCTATTCCAATCTCCACCTAAGAAGAAGACAACCGCTTTATTAATTTGGTGAATTATAATTGTAGTGTCGAAATGACAAAGCTTTGTACAATTAAATGAATTGGCCTTCGCAATATTTTTTTTTATAATGTTATTGTTTATACATATATATAGGTATAATTCTATCGTTTATCAGCTTATATTCTGAAACAGATTTTTGCTTTTTACGCCACTACTTCCATGTTATCTGATATAGGACCAGTTCAAAATGTATCGGTACACAACTAGTTCCAGAACAATACAAAAAGGAAAATTTTACTCTAAAATTTTTATATCGCGTTATAAGAAAGATAAGAAAGAAGAAAGATAAGAAACTGACCTCGAATTAGCACTTTTTCCTGTTGGGTATAAAGAGTTACTAAAAAGGTAGCCACAAACATTACTTGTGAACTAACAGAACACAACGTATCGTTTTATCTTTTGCGAAACTAAGGCATTTTCTAGTTAACGTTCAAATAAGGAAAGGATTGTAATGGATATGCTGTCTTACAACTTGTGTTCACAGAAAAATGAGGTATTTGTGTAAAGTTTTCAAAACTGATATAACTTTTCAAAGTATAGCCAACCTGATTGGTTTAAAAAGTGTTAAAGTGGTGCCTATTGATAAGACATTGGAGGATAGAGGATGGAATAAATTTCATCACTTTCATTGATATTAAAAAATTTTCAACATTAACAATTTCAATATTAACTATTTTCAACTATTATAATTGTTTCAACTACTACTAATTACAATCGATTCAAAAAACCACACATATTATTTTTGAATCATATCAAATAGAAATATCGGTTGCAATGTGAATGCTAAATTAAGTTGATCAACACAAAACGAATACGTCCAAAATGGCGTACTAGTGGTAATAGTTATTTTTAATTAAACATAGTCATCCTTGGTTACGGTAATGATAGTTGAAAACAATTGATTACGAAAAATTTAATGAAACCGCCATGTAATTGGTTCAAACTGTGAAATTGTCCCATTTATGATTTGTATAAATCTGTATAAACTTTGAATATGGTAGTAATATACGGATACTGAACACGATACTAAACTCTGAAACTGGGCGAAAATTAAACATTAGGGCATTATTCGTAATGAAATATCAAAAATGTTTTTACATAAGAAACGTATGCCTAAGGAGTAACTATCAGAGAGGAAAACAGACTTTTTTGCCGTGCTTTTAAGTTTTCCAACACTGTAATTATAGTAATTTAAGATGAATTATTATTATCACATTTCAATATCTAATAACTGCAACAAATATCTAATAACTGGAACAACTGATTTTGAAATATGTATAAAAATAATTATATTTTCGAATAACCTGCACTATGTAAACAACCAATCCAAATGTTTACCTGGAAATCTTATAGAAGCTTAATTTTAATGTTTGGGTACAGCCTTATTAAACCTAAATAAGACCATGTATTCACAATTATTTATGTTATTCGAACTTGATTTACATGGACCTTCCATTGATTATTATGAATAAGACTATTTAGATATTATAACTTTAATATAAAAATCACAATACCGGTTCAAAGTTCCGACAAAAGGATGCAAACAAACAAATTCCTTTGAATGAAATATTGGCAAAAAGTCGCAGGACGAGAACATGACCGAAATATCTGTACTGGTTTCTCTCCCTATTTTACTCTGTCGCATTAGACATAAGACTTCCATTGTATACAATTATAAATAATGCAGTTTTACAGCTTTTTCTCTTCTCTTAACTTACGCCATAAAATACTTGATCTTCCTTTTCTCCACCATCAGGTCCACAATCGTTGTTACATTCAGAGAATTCAACAATTGGATGTCACTCTTAATTACCTCATCGTATGAAAACGGCGAAGTTTCATTCAATGCTTGATTCATCAAAGAATCCTCTTTCTTGTCACTCTCATCGTCCGCAGTGGAATTCGCCCGTTCACTGTAGTTAGTGCCATTCAAATAATCATATGCATAGTCTACCACTTTGCGACCGTATGTCTCCGGCATTACGGATATAGTGGCCGACCGGCAAATATATTTGCCGCGATACATTATCACGGGTACAACGAAACGTTGACGACATCTGGCGTATTTGGCCATAGTGATGAGTTCACGCATTTTATTGATATCATACAAATCTTCATAGATGGTGTTTTGGTAACCTGAGCAAGTGGGTGCAGCTGACGGCGGTGGTGCTGGCGTCATTTGTTGTGGATACTGCATTTGTGTTTGAAAATAAGGATGTGTATTACCAGCGGATGAAGTTTGTTGCATTGGCATTGTTGTCCCCACTAAGCCTGTAGATGCTGAGCCACTGGTGCTGGCGGAATTTTGACGACAGCTACTACTGTGGGGTGTTGGCACTGCAGTCGTGGAGTTTTGTGGTAACACATTTGTACTGTTCGCCGTAATCATCGGTGCCATATGTCCATGTTCATACTCGGGTATAAATATTCGACCCGGATAACGTGGACAGAGCACGCCATTTGCATTATCAAGTTCTAATAACGTGTAATCTTGCTTTAATAGTTCTTCACATTTCGATGTAATTTCATATTCCTGTAAGAAAAAAAAGCAAGAGAGGCATTGTCAATAACTGCACTCAATTATATAAATAAACGTCACTTCTAGATGGGAGAATCACAGTTCCTTTCAAATATGCATGCGAGTTGCCAAGACAACTCTTTGAACTTTCCAAATGAGCTGCAAGTCATGGTCTCTACCGCTCAAGGCAATGAGCTATTAGTTTGTCTAGAATCGTAAATAAGAACCGAGACATTCTGACATACGAATATCACTCTAATCCGCAAAGTGTATGCTTGCCGAGATAGCAAAATGTTGCACTTCTTCGCGCCTATGATCGTGGTTTCAATTATTTAAATGTTTTGTGAGCGGCAGACGAACATTTCGAGTCGTTTCTCAAACTGACGTTCCAAATCATCATTGAAGTATATGTCACATTTAGTCAGTCTGAAAATAGAAGCATATCAGCTCACTGAATTTGGAAAGCTCCAGCCCTTTCATAAAATGCAAGAATTTTTTACAGAAGCTTTGGGCATATTTGGCAACCTTCACATGCTAATGACAAAATTCCAAAGCAACATGTGCTCAGCAAAAAATTCTGTCTTAAATAAGGTTGGATGCTAAATGTTGGTACATTAAAAAAAGAAAAAACATTTTTTTTTTAAGTTTATGTAAATTATTTTTTCAATATTCCTTTGAAGCACAATGCATACAACCTTATTTAGCCTTCTTAATGGCTTTTAAAAATAATTGAATTAAATGACATTTAATTCACACGCTCGGTGCTTTTAAATCATACAAATTTTACGGTTATCTATAAGCCAACTAGAAATCAAGTGCGTTATGACTAATAGAATTTGATAGCCAACAGCATGCGAAATTTCTTGAAATTAGATTATTGGAGAATTTTCTCTCCAACACTGAAGTAACAAGCTTAGCTGTGTGAAAGAAGCCTGATTGTAACATTCATTAGTCACTAATCTCTATCTGATTGTGGTTGTTTCGTCGAAACTTATTTTTTCTTTTCGATATGAATTTTACTTTAAATTTGGTAAATCGTTGAGATTTGTTTTCTTCTGTACAAAAAAAAAAAAAAATTAGATACATATTAGAATGTAATAAACCGGACTTTGTTGATGCATATTTATTGATCTTGTAGTCGCGAAACCACATGCCCAAAATGCCTTTGCCAAATACTCAGCTTTGCATAACTTTGTCCCATACTTTCTGAACTGTCCAGAACTTTCTGCGCTTGATATGTCAATTCTTTATAGAAACGATTCCAAGTCGCCAATCAAGGATTGACACATTTTGGCCAACGAAGAATATGCAACAAATATTGATTTTGGTTTTTTTTGCTTAAGTTAATTTTTTTCTGTCTAAATTTACTTTTATTATTGCAAACATTTTTAACTTTTTTATTGTATGCTTTTGTGACTTGTTGCAACTTAAAACTGTGTTTTGGTAGTATAAAGCTTTACTGAGAAAGATAAAATCTGATGTTGTTAGCTCATGAAATTCTTACGATGCAAAGTGAAACCTTGGAAACCTTGTTACATAGTTTGACGTTACATTTTTACCGATTACAGTTTGCATATCCCCTCGTATCAGTTGGAAATACTCTACTGATACGCCGTGTTGTATACATCAGTAATCGCAAGGAAAAGTTAAGAGTCAAGATACAATTAAAGTTATTCGTTATTACTGTGGTCCCTACATATCACTAGCCACAAGGAAAACGATTTAAGTGGAGTTATGACAAAGTTGAGTTTATTTATTGTTATTATATTGTTATTTAGTGTTGTCATTATTGTTACTCCGATGCGCATTTATGTCCAAATCTCTTTCCAAAATTGGATATAGTTCACAAATTATAGCATTTGTTATTATTTTTAATTATTTTTCTGCTTAAGACACATTATGTCGTTTAGGCGCGATTTCAAAATTCCGTGTATTTTTAAATTACAACATATTCTCATGATAACAATCTCCTGAAAAGCTCTTAGTATCTCAAAACGGAAAATTTATAATTAAGTCGATTTCCTTTGTAAGCACAGACATTTAGCTCATTTATGAACTTGATATGGAGCGAGAGTACTGAGTTGTCTTCGACAGATTTCATTTCATTTCACAGATTTCATTTCCATTTATTTAAAACTCTTGTAATTTAAAGCCTTTGACCAATATTAAGCAAATTCATAAAATAAATACTACTGGAAATTATTATTATTATGATTTCTATTAAGGTTTGTGTTCTTAAAATATATGTTGTCGACCAAGCCTAATTTCAAAATTGTGTATATTTCGAAAATTTAAAT
>JAHXMU010000584.1:1310258-1324684 GCA_019455685.1 Philornis downsi
GAAATTATTATTATTATTCTATTATTATTATTATGATTTCTATTAAGCCCAATTTTAACAAATTTTCGTATTAGCGATTTATTGAAAAATATTTAATATCTCAAACCAATAAATTGACAGTTAAGTCGTTTTTCCTTGTAAGCACAAACGTGATTCTGCAAAACTATTCACCCACCTAACAACCTACATTTTTGAAAGGTTGTAAGCATACGTCTTTGAAAGCTGTCTATTAAATTTTGAGTTACAACCAAAGTATAATTGAATAATTTGGAAACTACAGAGTGCTTTAATGGCTCCTGAAGAAAAAATGCAGTCATTTCCTTTAGCACTTTTTTTGTTAGAAAATCTCTAAAAAAGGGCCTGTGTCTCTCTAGTGATGTTTGTTCTCAAGATATCATACAACGAAATTGTGAATATTTAAAAATGGGGTATGGTCTGGGACTTTGGAATCTACATATATTAATTTCGACGCTAATATTTGAAAATTGAATTAATATAAGATTGGATTTGGGGAATTCGGAAGAGTTTCTACATTATCGATGTTATTTCTAGTTGAAAAGTTATCTACAAAATGTTTCAGAATTTGAGTCAATCTAACTCGTATTAAGGTTTTACAAAAATTACGAATTTATTAACATTTGTGCCAACACACAAGAAATTAATAATATTTTTATATCTGTTTTTTTTTATTATTTTGAAAACTATGGCTTCATTCTGATCTCGAATGAATCCATTTAGTTTTTACAGTATATATCGAGAATTAGAGAAGATATGACCAAATGAAAAACGTCTTTAATTTCACCGTGCTATACGCTGTACACCTAATCATAATAAAATCATTTTTTTTCATTTTGAAAAAAATGTTTATGAACTTCGAAGCGGAATACTGCGAAAATAAGAATCGACTTAAAGAAACTATTTTCAAATTATATTCCTAAGCTTTTAAAGAAAAAATTTGTTTGGCCCTGTGTTGTAATCTTACATAAAATGCGTGAGTACGCGTTCTTCAGTCTTTCCAAAAATGTTAACAGAAATTGAACTTTCAGTGGTCAATCCAAAGTTCTCTTATTGAAACTTAACCTTTTCCGGCTACATAATTTTAGTAATAAGGATGTATATCAAATTTAAAGATTGCTTAACACGATCGTGTCTTTTGACACGACATAATATAAGAGAAGCTGATACAAATCCAACAGAGAGCAAATTGATCACTACACTCACTGATGAATTCCGCGAAATGATGGCGGTAATGAAGCAGATGATGCAGCAAATGACTGCAATGACCACAATGTTGGTAACTCTAATGTCTAAAATGCCATAAATTCGATCGATTGATAATAGTCTTGTGGAATGCAAACGGGTTATCTAAACACAACCTGGAAGTCAAAACACTTGTAGATATGCATAATATCGACATTCTGCTTGTCTCTGAAACTCATTTTACCCGTAAGGATTATTTTTCTATACCGAACTATAAATTCTATCACACGATACATCCAGATGGTACAGCACACGGAGGCTCTGGAATACTTATAAGAAACAACATAAAACATCATTTGTCAAACTCATATGCAAGGGCAGAAATACAAGCCACAACAATAGTGGTTGAAGATTGGTCCGGCCCAATAAGTATCTCCGCAATATATAGTCCCCCCAAACACAAAATAAGTTGTAAAATGTACAAGGAGTTCTTCAAAACACTTGGTAATACCTTTGTCGCAGGTGGCGACTACAATGCCAAAAACACCCTCTGGGGCTCTAGGCTAACAACAACAAAAGGTCGTCAACTTGAATATGCAGCTGAATCAATGAACTTATACACGGTATCAAGTGCACAACCGACTTATTGGCCAACAGACTGCAGCAAAATCCCCGATTTACTAGATTTTTGTGTGACAAGAGGTATTAAGAAAGAGACAGTGCAATGTGAATCCATTTATGACTTGTGGTCTGACCACACCCCAGTAAAGGTAACTCTGGGCAGAAAAATATTGCCTGCATCAAGAAGTTGTGTACTCCATAATAAACGAACTGACTGGAATCTCTTTCGACATTTGGTAAAAGCTAATGTAAATATACACATTGTTTTAAACTCAGATAACGATATAATAAATGGAGTTGAGCAGTTTAATAATATTATCCAACAAGCAGCTTGGAATTGTACCCCTTTGAATGAAAAAAATATACCCGAACGGAACAAAGTTCCATTGAGTATAAGAGAAAAAGTGGCTGAAAAAAGAAAGGCAAGAAAAAAGTGGCAGAGAACTAGATATCCGCCCGATAAAGTGGTTCTAAATGAGTTAACAAAAGAACTCAAAGAGATCTTTAGTGTAGAGGATAGTAGAAAAACTGATAGAGATCTGGAAAATTTAGATGCAACTGCAGCTACCGACTACTCTCTATATAAAGTAATAAAGCGTACGAACAAGTCCATAAAACACGATCCCCCTATTCGAACCATACAGAATACAGAATCTTCTTACAGGCCCATAAGCCTCCTACCTATACCATCAAAAGTCCTTGAAATTGTATTTCTCCGAAGATTAAACCCCATAATAGAGTCAAAAAAAACTAATACCTGATCACCAATTTGGGTTTAGACAATGGCATGGGACGATTGAACAGGTTCATAGATTAGTTGAACTGATAAATAAATCTTTCGACACGAAAAAGTATTGCAATGCGGCATTTCTGGACATTTCACAAGCCTGTGATAGGGTATGGTACGAAGGTTTATTATTCAAATTGAAGAAAATGTTACCCACGAATTTCTTCATTTTTCTGAAATCTTATCTATCTGAACGAACCTTTTTTGTTAAACACGGCGAAGACATGTCGGACATGCTTAAATCGCATGCGGGAGTACCTCAGGGCAGCATTATTGGTCCTACCTTATATCTGATTTTCACTTCCGACCTACCCACAGAAGAAGGGACTCTTATCGGAACGTTTGCAGACGATACAGCTGTTCTTGCCACTGATGTCAACCCGGATCAAGCATCTAGAAAATTGCAAAATCATCTCGATACCATAACAAAATGGCTGCAGAAATGGAGAATAAAGGCAAACGAAACGAAATCGGTTCAGGTAACGTTTACACTTCGGAGAGGATGTTGCCCTCCCGTGTCTATTAATAATGTTGAAATACCTCAAGCAAATGATGCAAAGTATCTAGGCATTTATTTGGACAGAACACTAACTTGGAGAAAGCATATATTTACAAAAAGACTGGCTTTGGGGCTCAAACTAAGATCCTTAAATTGGCTTTTGAATGGCAAATCCAAATTATCCCTAGACAACAAATTAAAAATCTATAAATGCGTCTTAAAGCCCGTATGGACATATTGAATCCAGTTATGGGGGACTGCGGCAAACTCCAACCTTGAAATATTACAACGCTTTCAATCCAAAGTACTGCGAACCATTACTGGTGCGCCCAGATACTTCTCGAACAAACAATTGCATAGAGAATTGAAAACACCCTTCATTAAGGAAGAAGTCCAAAAATACTCCGCTAGATACATGAATCGTATTCAACAACATCCGAATTAGCTGGCGTCCAATCTGATGAACGAAACACCATTATTTACCAGACTAAGGAGGAGAACCACGCAGGACCTGGTTACTCAGGACGAATAAAGCAGTAGGGACACTCAAGGAAGTGTTCCCGAATAAAAAATAAAATTTTAGTATATAAGTAGTATGTAGGCCAATGTGAATATTAATGAATGTCCAAGGACAGATTGTAATAAATCCAGAATTCAAAAAAAAAAAAAAAACAAAAAAAACAATTTTCTGTCAATTGATTTCATAAAAAATATACATTTTGCAGTTTTGTCTACTTTTATGTTATATACGTATAAAGTTCAAATTTTGAGGGAAACTTTGATAAAATAATTAAAAATTTGCAATTGATTTGAGCAAATTACATCATACTGAGATTTCCTATTTCAGCATACGAAAAGTTCATTTGATCAACAGATATTGCGACCTTTGGTAAGAAGGGCACAACTGAAATTGAGATTTTTTTTATATTGATTTAATAAAAGTCAGGTATGTGAATGCATTTTTATAATTATTAAGGGACCATTAAAAGGTTAAGGTTTTACATTTGATGTTGAATAAACAGCAAATCATATCACGAACATTTTACTGAAAATAACAAACTAACAAATATTTCAACGTTCTGAATATCCCGTATTGCTTCTGAACTGAAAAAATGTCAACTTCATCCGTATTTTTTTTTTAAATGGTCCTTTTTTAATTTACCTTTTCTCAACGCTAAAGAAAAAACCTCAAATTAAGCCGGCTTTACATTTATATTTATTTGGTGCTACAGACTTCATAATGTATCTATATAAAAGACTAACAGGTGCCTTGTTGTTTGCATGCCAACAATACTAGTACTTGTTGTGTTCCTCGGGCAAGTTTAGACATGTTTCCGCTAAGACCATTGAAACTGGTGCTACCAACGATAGCATCCTTGACGAGTGGTTACCACAGGAAACTTTGAGAACTTTGGAAACGTCTTTAGCCAAATCGAAGATTGATTTTAACAAAGCATCCACCAAATCACCATCACACAGACACCTCACCTCAACGTATATTTAATTTACCACTATATATCAGCAAAATAATGGGGTTTTCAGAAAATTTTGAAATAATGTCATACAGCAGCTTAGTTCCTGTCTGCTGATGATATCTTAGAGATGGGTGTCAAACAACTCCACTTTACGTAGGCTTTTGTGGATTTTTGAAATATTTTTAAGTCAAATTCGAAGTGTTAACAACTTCACGCTACTGTAGTGACGAAACGACTAATGAAAGTGAGCTCATTTTTTGTCAAGCGTTAGTTTATTTTGCTGTTCACTAGCCTACGGTCACAGGTTAAATAAGTTATCGCAACAGTGGTATTGATTTGTATTGGAAAATTAAAGTCAAGCATGGTTAGTGGTAGCAAGAAAATTAAATTTTTTTCTGATAAAAAAAAATTTTATGGTTATGTACACAAACTAAACGACCGTGTGTGGTTAGATTGCATATAAAAAGAAAATTTAGACCAGTGAATTACTCTGCGAAAGCAAGCGCCTGCATTACTGATGATTTGTGCCGCGGTTATTGCCACAAGTTGCTCACCACTCGTTTCCATTGAACATGACATAAAGGTAAATCGACATTTCTACCATGAAAATTTTAAACTATGGTTTGTCTCCTTGAACTTATAAGCAATTCGGTAGAAATCATTGGATGTTTCAACAAGACTCGGCATGAAACCAACGTTTTTTGCATCATTTGCGTCATTTCTTTACAACAATGACCACCATATTGCGCGGTCCGAACGAACCATTGGAAAAAATATATCAACTAGAAAATATGAAATGGTCAACGCCTAAAAGAATGGGACGAAATGTCACCACTCCTGGATAGGTTTTTTTTTGCACAGGAAGCAATCTGTTCACAATCTAACCATAACGCTTTCACGCTCCTACCTTTGTTGCTTTTAATCCTCGAATATTGCTATTCTGATCACAATTTGGCCTGGTGTAAACTGGTGTAACTTGTAAAGAAGCTCCCTGCACAGCATACTCTGCCTAACTCCAATCAGATTTCCGCTAAATGATCTTTTGATGAGATTGTATACTGTAGGTGTTGTTCTTCGAGTTAATAACCTTTTTATTCCGAAACGAAATCACCATCATCACAACTAATTAATAAAGTTTTGCGAGCACTCAGAGTGAAATCCGATATTTACCGGCTCAAATCAGGAAACAAATCAATCACTGCTCAAAGTCCCAGAAGTGGACAATGTTTTTGTTTATTATTGTATTTTATCACTATGCACGTGCTACATTGACTGCCTTCGGTCGCTGCTTGTCGGTCTTTCTCGTGTTGTATTTGTTTTTAAAAATAGCAACGACATATTGCAAAATAATTTTTCAGATTGATTTTGTTTTATTATATGAACTCCGCCAATTAAGGTAAACAACAAATGTACTAGCCAGCGTCGTCGACTCGTCGTCATTTTGCGTCCATCCATAACCATATAATGCGGCCTGCAATATTATGAACTTCCAATGACACAAAAGCGAATCGTCTGTCCACAGACGACGTCATCGCTTATGGCATACGCGCGCATAGTCCAATACTCGGCAGAAAAAAAAATAAGCGATATGATTATGGGTAAAGGATGATAAGCGTGGCAAATATTAACAGAATGAGTACGTATCTGCAATGAGCTTTCTATGCACAAAATTTATGGTTGATTATTATTGTTATTTTAAGTTTCAGTTCAAGGTTGTTGATACGATTGTCAGTCAAATTTTAAACGTAAAATATGCAGTAGATAACGATCCCATTAAAAATAATCGGAGAGTATTTTAAATATTTTGATTGCAATTAAGAAAACAAAATTTGGGTGGATAAAATTTGGATAGCCAATAATGGAGTAAATTAAAGTCAAACCAGGAAACTAAATTCTGTTATCACAATTCCATATATTCTTGAAATTACTTACAAATATCGCGACCTCTGAAAAGTAACAACCAAATATATAATTGCTTTTATGTGCCGTTTGCTTCCTATGGCCTCAAAAATGCTTAAAAAAAAGTTATAAAGAATTAAAAAATAGAAATTTTATGGTGCAATGTTAAATAGCACATATGAAATACTTGCACTTCATTTGTGATGAAGTGTATTTCCAACTTGGTAAGTATGGCTAAGGACTTGAAGAAAATATCGAAATTTTGTAGTATCGATTCTTACTTTCTTTAAAATCATATTATATTTTTATAAATTTTATATTTAATATTTATTACGTGTTTTTTTTTTAACTTA
This sequence comes from Philornis downsi, assembly GCA_019455685.1. Lineage (NCBI taxonomy): Eukaryota > Metazoa > Arthropoda > Insecta > Diptera > Muscidae > Philornis > Philornis downsi. The sequence continues at coordinate 1,317,093 of JAHXMU010000584.1, forward strand.
TAATATTGAGCAGATTAAATCTGAAAGATGAATTGTTGAATATTGTAATTTACTTATAATTGGCCGGAAGGTTTTAAATTACAAGCCAAAAATAAATAAATAATACGTCGGTATCAATTGATACCCATACATTTGTACGTTTGCATTCTTGTGCTAATAAATAGCAGCAAATCGAACTTTGTATTGTAAATTTCCTAAATTACTCGATTTAAATGTATATTTACACAATTTATTTTATTTTTTTTTATTAAAAATGTAAAAAACTAATAGTGAAGTAAGTCAAAGTAAGTATTTTTTTGTTCAGTTAACAGACATTATTGCTGTATTAAACTTTGCTTCGACATTTTATTGAAATCGACACGATTAAGGTGTACTTTCTACCACTTTTTCTTTAAAAATAACGAGATAGTAACGGCAACTGCCAAAATGTATGATGTTATGGGGATGATTGAATATTTTTTGTTACTCAAAGTCGTTGGTATTAAAAAGTGAACATCTATTTTAAACAAAATCATGGCACGAAACATACGTTCCGAGAAATCAACAATCTAGTCCCAGGATCCATATTCTTATATACTGGGAGACATTGATTGAACAGTAAATTAACGTGAATGATTCGCAACTTCGTTATCCTCTAATCAATAAAACTGGCAGTGAGATCGGTTATGTGGTTATGGACATACAAACCTATACGGACCTCCACGCAACCAAATAAAAATAAATCTAGTAAGAAATTTCAGTCAATTGTACTGAGTTATAAAAAAGACTAAACAATGTTGTTTTGTCGAAATGTAACTGCTTTCTTACGTTGTGGTAATGGAATGCTAATACCGATGCGTTTTAGCCCTATATGTGATATCTATTACTGAAAGTGAAATAGGTCGGATCGGATACAGTGGCTTGATAAGTCGCTCACCTTAAATAACATTATCATGAAAACACAAATGAAAATAAACAATCAGACAAGCAAAGATCCAAAAAGGGATCAGCATAACAGTATTTGGAGCTTAAAAAACAATAAAGCTGCAGGCGTTTGTGGCCCGTCGGCAGGGTTGTTTAAGGCAATGGGTTGATAATTGACGCATGTTGTAAATACAGTTTGACTCGGGGAATGCATGCCGGGTGATTGAAAATTTGGGTGCATATCTTATCCTATTGTATCTAAGCATTATCGCGGTGTCAACAATGAATTCGATTGGCAACGCAAGAGATAATTTAAAACACTTATCAATTATCAAATTAGTATTAACTATTAAAAAAATGAGGTCCGCCTTTTTATGTTTGCAATTTTTACCGCAATTGATTCTCTTTACGAGTCATGTTATAACGTACTAGCATATTATTTATTCTAGACATTTTTGTCAATAAGTTTGAAGTCATACTTCTTGTTAATATTGTATCTACATATTTATGTTAAATTTATATATAAGTAGGTTGAATAATGTATCTGTTCAGGATGTTATGGAATATGTAATATTATCGCATCGGCTATAATGTATTATATAATGAATTACATACAAATAAACAAATAAATTACTCGAAATACAAAATTATTGAACTAAAATTGTATTTTATACTATCATGAGGCCACTGCAGAGACAAGAAAAAACAAATAACAGCAGTTACTTATCGAAGTTAACGTTATGTTATGTAGTGTTGCCAGAAGGCTGCAGAAACGTGTAGAAGCACTAGAGGATAATAAAAAAATTGCATGGCTCTATTATTTAGTGACTTTACTGTCAGATTTATGTTGATACGAAAAAAGTTGGTTAAAAATGGCCCTTGTTTTTCTGTTTGCTGCGTTTACATTGGGTATTGTCAGGTATTGTCCTATCCTTATTGTCCTATCGACATTAAGAGGTAAAAGAAATTTGTTGGATTCTATGTATATCTTTAGGTTATCGAATGATATGGTTTTGTTTATTTTTTTTTTTTTGTTTCATCCAGAGTATACCAACCATTACATGTATAGAATGTATACTGGTCTCAATTCTTTATACCATCTAACTGATTTCTCTACTGTACAATATTAGGCCTGCTTTTATTCCACACCTGAATTGCTCAGATAGTATAGTAACGAATTGTAAAATGTTATATTTTCTTCGTTTTCAAAAGTGAAGTTAAATAAAACACACAAAGCTATAATTTCCATGAAATTTTTATATTACTCATATTCGTAAACGGCGAAACTTTCACTAAATAAATAACACTTCAGATTACAGGTATTTAACAGCTGAAACCTCTAAATGGATAATTGTATTGCATACCTTTACTCGCAATATTGTGAAGTGATTCTTTCATACATATATTGGGAGTACAAATAAATATCTGACGTTTTACAAGAGGTGACTGCGCCAGTAAATTATTTGCCAAAGTTTGGTAACCTGGAATAAAGAAAAGCGATGTTTTCTATACTTAAAAGTTTGGACCTTTTTTCAATACGAAAAATTTGGAATGAAAATATTTTTGCCGCAAATATTAAAAAAGAGTAGATTTAGATTATTATAATATAATAAATATAAGCCCAAAATTAGCTTCTTTTGAGGATAGGCGACAATATTACTCAAGTTGATGAAATTCTGCCTTAACTCTGTATTTCTAGCATTTGTTCTTGCGTACATATTTAGTTTTTCCCCCAAATTTTTATTAAAATATAATAAGATGCAGAATTCAAATTTAGCTTGTTAGTTTTAAGTTAAATTTACTGCAAATCTAACTGCCCAATAGAATGTTGCGGTAGATAGTGTGATTAATTTTTGGGGCCAGTATATTCATTATTAGGAGAAGTAGGATTAGGCGTGATCTGATTACCTCCATACATTACATTTAAAGAAATGATAAATGTATCCAGTTGTACGAAGTTAAGTTAAAACCAAATCATCTAATAAGGTCATGTAATTCAAACAAATGTAAAGTCCTTCAGGCCCGTTCATATTGAAAATAGCTGAAAACATGGCCAGATTTATGCAAAATTTCATACTTTAAGGGAAAATGAGAAATTTGTTCAACGGTGCAAAATTAGGAATTTGAAATTTGGATTGAACATAATTATACATTTAAAAAGGGAAACAATAATACCACATAAGCTCGCCTTTGTCTTAGCCCTTGTTTTTCGCTTTCACAGATTTATCTTCACTTTTGTTCGCCACCGCCACAACTGACAATGGACTTTAAATGTCAAGATCGATCTTAACGATCTAACGCTGTAAAAATATTAATACAAATATTAGATGGAATATCTGTTGGCACTTAGTTACGCCGGATGAGTTGAATACAAAATAACCGTGCATAAACACTCGAACCTTAATTTTAAACTGTTCGTTTTCACCAAACTTTTCATATTTCCTTCGTTGGGAATATTAAAATCAATGCACATTTATTATATCGTTGTCGTCTTGTTTACGCCAGCAACAGAGACACCAACAACAACAACGTTGAATATAAATATAAGCGAACATTACATTGTTAAATGTCAATGTATTGGTTGAAATTACATTGGCAAAATGTGCAATTTAGCCCGCAATGAAGAAAATGAAAAAGAAACGACAACAACGCTGAATACTGAGCAGCAAACTACGTCATCGCCAACGGCATCCCAGTTTTCGTTTGCTGTCATTTTCAGCGTGCTGCGCAAAAGTCTGAGCGCCTGCTTTCAAGACGGAGCAATAGTTTGATGAAAAAACAACAACACGCTCGTATCCAACACATGAATAGTTTGATCGCATGCACTGTCTTTGCTTTTGCGGCCAACTATCAAGACTGAAGTAGTTTTCGCCGGCATTCTGTTGTTGTTACAGCTGGAAAGCAAACTACTGTAACTAAAAAAGTGTTGCAAAATGTCATCTTGGAAACCCGGATTTTAAAGTCTTCATAAGTAGTGGGCCAGCAGCAACTGGTAGTTGGAGTATGAACTACTTTTGGTTCGACTTACTAGTAAAAAGTTATCTTTTTCTTGTTTTACTCTCCACAATAGCGATGCCATTGTTGTTGTGGAAATGAATGGTGTCTGTTTCATGGTTGGTAGTTGATGGTGTGTGAAACGGAGATGACAACTTAAGTCAGCAAAGTTGATGTTCAAATCGTAAATCGTACTTTTTTTTGATACCCATATACGACATGTTTTTATAATATATGTTTTTATGTAATAATGTTCAAAATGTAAGTTATATTTCTATACAAATTGGGAATTTTTCTATCACGATCATCTTTGTTGGGATAATAACCCATTCGATAAGAGAGCGATTTAAATTGTTAGAAAAGAGACATGTATCGTTACAAAGAAACTGTTCAATGCTAGAAAAAAAATCCGAAAATATTGTAGCACAAAAACGCAGGGCTGCCAATAAACACTGCTGCCTTACTAATGTGGCCTAATGTGACCAAAAGATCAGTTTGAATTGATTGAAAATTTTTAAGTGATATATATAATAGTCCCTATTTCTTAAGCTTTTAATAATCAACATTTAAGAAGTGCGATGCACGGACTATTAAACGCGATTATTTATCCGCGTAGTATTTATCGAATAAAAGTATTTTCAGCGGTAAGAATCGCCTTCATGGAGATGGCTTCATTTATCATCAGAATTTTCGCTTTTACACTCCAAAAACTCTACCAACGATTATTGTGAAATAAATGCAGTCACAGCGTGCGATTATTTCCCGGAGATTTTGGGCTGATGGCATCATTGAACAGTTAATTAGACAACTATAATTAACAGCGCTAGTTATCTACGTGATAATCCAGTTTGTGTCTCTAATTTGAATGATATGGATGTAGGCTACTAATGGTATCAATAAGATTGTGCCACGTGCCGTACAGCATAAAAAACAATTCGATTACAGCATGAGCCATCTTGACAAACTTATTATTGTCTTGCAACTCTTCATAACAATGAGCAATAGACAAACTTATTATTGTCGAGAAGAAAAATAAGACACTTCGCACTCACCAATTACGTTACTTTTATCTTGCGCCATTTTAACTTTAAAATAGAACGAATTCAGAGCACTTTTATGAAATCATTGACTGAAGGCCATATTCACGTTATAGTTAATCACCATAATTCCAGTTCCTTTTTTCAACTAGAAGATGAGAGTTCGATTACATGACCCACGTTATTTACATGATCAGAATTTCAATTTCCGATATAGCAACTTATCATTATTTGGGCAGCAGTGACCAAAAATTTTATTTTATCACACAAAAAATAAAAATCATTCCGAGAATGATTTTTTTCGTTGAGGTTTCCCAAAGACTTTTATTTTTAAATCCATAAATAAAAGTCTTTTGCTTATTCGGCATTATTATTATTGTAAATGAAGCAAACGTATGTATATACATTTTTGATCAGCTTAACGAAGCCTGTTATTCTAGCCAAAAATTGCAAACTGGAGGAGGGTCAACTATAAATCAACTCCACGCATTTTCATTCTAAATATGTTACGTCTTAAGAATGTTTGCCTGCTGTATGTTATATCTGGCATAAGAAGTATAACTATGTTGCAACTCTTCATAATACCCTTAAAACATTCTTTTTTCAGTTATTAATGTAAAAACTTTCTGTAATTCGGTATTCATATTTAGATATTTTAATGCAGGCTGCTCATTGATTGATTTCTGCACACAAAACAAAGTCCATTATTGCACACCCGTGCCAAAAACACAGTGAAAAGAACGAATTTTTCCGAGTGAATCACCTCAGAAGAAGGCGAAACCGCAGTCTTTCTTAAAAGAGCATATTTCGTACAATGCTAAAATTGTTCTTAAGAAAATTGGCGACTTATACGAGTCCCGTGCAGTCAAATGGTCAAATTTCGCTACTACATGTCTATTTCCGAAACCGAAGGATTTATTGAATTAACATTAAATTTTATTAAATTATTTTATAAATTATTAATATAGTTATTATTAAATTATCAAATACTAATATCAACTAATCGACGACTCTGTTCTTATAATTCGGACGGTTAAAACAAATTGAAGGAAAATGTCCGTCATGTCTATAAATGTAAGGGCCAATATGGGCGTCAATTGATAGATGCATAAATTGCAATTGAAATGTAGGGTTAAACGAAGACTAAATTGACAAAACATAGGCCCCCAAATGTTGAAATTGTCGGAAAGTAGTACAGCTTCAGAATCGCCATAAATGTTGTCGTAATATCAACAATATCAATAGCGACTTAAGATCGATATGGTTCCCAAGCGATTTTAGCAACAGTGTTAATTATTGATTGGAAATGTATCACCATTTCAAATCGTTAGAATAATTGAATTTAGTAAGAGCGATGTAACGTAATTTATTTTAGGACGCATGCTTAACCCTTTCGATGCCAACCCATTGCAAAACTTAAAATCTTCACATTTTTTTTTATTAAATTTATGAAAGAGTTTTATTAAGAATGAAATGTAGCAAAAGTAAAAACTAATACCAGGAAGTGCACTTTTAGAGCTGTACTCAAACGAGTACAATGGGACGGTAGACATATATAATATATGCATATATACATATATAATATATATACATATATAATATATATACATATAATATATATATGGCTATATAATGTATATATAATTGTCAATCTACCATCAGCTTAGTGGTTTACTATTATCACTAAATATAATAGATTGGTGACTTATTAGTGTTGAGTGACTTTATCTCTGATTAACAACCCCCTTTCATTCAAATACCAATTTTGTTCCATTAATTAAAACTCTTTTTAACTGACCGGAAGGGTTTAAATCACAAGCAAAAAAAAAAATCAATAAATAAATAAAAATAAAAAAAAAATAAATAAATAAATATCTTATATTTCAAGATTATATTCCGATTAACTTGTAACTTTTGAATTAGTCTTTTTTTCCATACTTTTTTTTGTCTTCAACGATCATAATGTTATATTATATTATTATACGTCATATTATATTTTTATAAATTTTATATTTAATTTTTATTATGATGAATTGTTGCATATTGTAATTTACTTATAATCGGCCGGAAGGCTTTAAATTACAAACCAGAAATAAATAAATGATGTCCAAAAATGGGCCCAAAAGAGAGGTACAGTGATACCCACAGAAAAAGTCGAAATACTACATGTATGCAGGAAAAAGCGATGTCAATGTGATGAGGTAAGGGTTGGATCTCACTCTGTCAGAGTATCAGTCCAAATGCGAATATTGGGTATTAATTTCACAAAAAACTTATTGTGGAATGTTCATATTAAACAAATCTCGTCTAAGCTGGACAAAATTAACAATCTACTTAGACTGATGTGCTCAAAACACAAAGGTCCCCACATTGACACAGCAGTAAATATATACAGAACTTTGACGTACGGCACAATTCAACATGGAATAACTTTATATGGATGGACATCTAAACGAAACATCGACCTACTGAATAGATGTATGAACAATTGTTTCAGAACCGCTACGGGCCTCTTACGAGCCACACCAATAGAATCTCTTAGGGTTGAAGGCAATTTTCAAGATTTTAATAAAATATTGGAAAGAAGTTCTTCGAACCTGGCATCTAGATCTAATAATTTTGATGGACTATATCATTTATTCTGGAAGCATCTTGACT
>JAHXMU010000584.1:1344684-1507270 GCA_019455685.1 Philornis downsi
ATATATATTTCCCCAATATGTAATACATTTGGATATTTTTGATGTATTCGAAATTAAATGTGGAAAACTTAAATGAAAATAAACATTGTATTTAATACTCAAATCAAGGTCGCCCCAAATTGCCACAACAAATAACAAAACTTTTCCATTCTATTTCTTATAGATTTTCTTTGTTAAGCTAGCATATAGACGGCATACCCTGTTTGTTATTAAATTATGAATTTTAGTTATAAAATATTATAGGCAGCGATTTTTATTGAAAACGGTTGTGCCTAGTCGCCCTTATTCCGCGATTGGTTTGGTTCCCTGCCCCATACACTTGTTTATTTAGGATATTGTTTTTTCTTCTCTTTTTGGCTCAAGGCACCCCAATAATTCTCTGTGTTCAGAAACTCTATACAGTCATAATCAAATTTGTGGTCGCCTTGCCAATAAATACTATTCGATTGTTTGGGTAACTACAACAATAAAAGCGAAAGAAGTAATAATCTAAAATGACCTTATTTTGAGTTGTCCTCGTACCAAACTGGATTGATTTTTGTTTATGTTTTCCGTATTCCATATTCCTTTTATCCGTGTACGACATGGACTTGACTTGGTTTTCATTGTTTGAATACAAAATAGCACGCTTTTTTAAATTAATAATTTTTTTCTATTAATAAAATTATACAATTTTTTTTACTTTGTATAAGGTGTGGCCTTGTTTTAACATGAGGTTAGTTTTCGTTGTTTAAAATCAAAATGGCGGCAAAGGAGCACAGCTATTCTAAATAAGCATTCCTCGCTATATGCAGGATTCCGACACTCAAATAACGAACATAATGAAGTGAATTTTTACTTATTTAATTTTTTCTCGTTTTATTTTTTATTTATTTTTTTTTTTTTTCATTTTATTATTTATTTAATCATTTTTATATATTTTAATTTTATTTTTTATTTGTTTTATTTCTTATCTTTTTCTATAATTAACTTGTCTTTTTTTACTCCATTCTTATTTATTTGATTTTTCATTTATTTATGTTTCATTTTACCCTTATTTTTTATACATAACTTAATTTTGTTTCATTTTTTTCTTATTTTATTTCTTACCTTCCTTTTAATTTTTTTGTATTTATCTTTTTTTATTAAGCATATCATGTCTTTTTTCTAATTTTGGACAAAATATTACTCAGGTATATTTCCTTCAATTTAAATAGCTCCAACATTGTAGTCAATTTTTTCGAATGCGCAATTTCATCATATTGAGTGGCTACAGTATGTACTCTATTTAAGAATATTGCACGTTTTAAAACTTATTATGGATCAGGATTTTTAACTAATTTTTATACATTTTAGTTCATATTTTATTGAAATTATGGCGAAACAGGTCGCGGTTTGCGGAAGCCGAAAAAACCCCGATGAAAACGGCGGCAATTTTCATTTTGAAAATAGAAATCCCTGCACAGTCTCACATAAATCAAATTTCGGGTCGTCTTGTCAATAGTTTTTATACGATTGTGTTGTTAATTACGACGATAAAGGCGAAAGAAGTGGTAGTCTAAAATGATCTTATTTTGAGTTGGCCTATGCACAATCACGTTTTTAGACCGTTTTTGGGGCAGATGCCATTTGCTTTTTATTCGTGCAAATAATGGGTTTGTGTAATGTGAATTTGGGTTTCGTTGTCTGAAGACAAAATGGTAACAATGGAGCACAATTTCCCCGCCATATGCAGGATGAACTCGACAACGAAACAGACGTAATGAAGCGAATTTCTGCAACATTTTTATTGCGGGTGTAATTATTTTCCATTTGGTTCGTTTTTTCCTTCGTTTTGTTTTTATTTATTTTATATTTTTTTTATTTGAATTTTTATTTATTTATCAATTTTCTTTTGATTAGGCATACCAACCACATATTCCTTATAATTTTACATACACTTCAATACAAAAACAGTAACGAATTTTCGAAAATTGTGAACGTGTTTTCAAACAAATTAAGAAGTGGGTAGAAATTGTGAATTCATTCTTCTATTTAAATAGCCGCGACAATAATTTAGTATTGCAAAAAGCATGACAACCTCTTCCGTTCAAAAATGCAATCCCGTTTTTTTATTTTCCCGCGTTTTATTCCATGTTCAATTCCGCAAAAAGCCGTTGTTTTTTTGCCGTTACTTTATACAAGAGCTCTGCACGTTTTTAGGGTTTTGGAGTAATTTTTAGAGATTTTAGTTTATATTTTATTCGCTCTATAATGAAGTAAATTAAAAAATATTTTTGTTGACCAATTCCATATTATCGGCAAAGTATATACATACATACATATGCACCTGTTATATGTGGATATCAACAGCATTACTTTTTCTAATGAGGTTAAAACGGCGCAGTTGGATTTGACGCTTGTGCACATGATAAGCATCTTCCCAGTCAGAACTTTCTACACCGCAATTTCTCAGGGAATGACAACAGTGCTCTGCTGTACTCATTTCCAGTTATCTACCGGAAAAACCTTTGCTTATGATTAAACTAACTACATGTCCTCGCAGTCTGTGATCTCCGCATGTAATAGATAACACGTATAAGCTCCTTTTTTACCACTCAATAACTTACCAGCGTTCCTTTCTCAAATGAAACCGCCTCGAATGGTTTTTTTTCGAAAATTTTTAACAAATCGTGTAAATCGTCTTGAGTCACTTGGATTGGTGAGGACATTGCGACGACGACGATGCATCTATTTGTTTATGCAACGCACAAATGATTTCAGCTCTTCTTTTGACTTTTGTCAATGCTGCTGTTGACTTTGATGTTATCTACCGTTTTTTATACCGTTTATTTTTTTCTTGGTCTTCAGTAGATTTAGTTTAACTAACACCAATCAACATAAGCAAACAATTACACGCAGGCATTGAGCACTTTCTTGTTTAGCTGTATTTCCTACAATTTGTTTGTGATGTTATCGGAGTTTACTGCGTATTGTTGTCGTTACGGTTTTATTTTACCAATAAGAATATTATTTTGACAGCATCGGCTAAGACCAAACGCATACACGTGAACGCACGACGACGACGAGAGGCGGCAGAGAACACATATAAATCACAAAAATTAAAATTGTTATTGCGTATTTATTTTTTGGACTCGAGGCTTCATTGGTGTTGTCGTTGCCGACTGTTGTTGTTGCCTGTCAAAAAGTGAGAAAACGCCTTTTCCTACACACGCGTTTGATATCCGAAAAGTCGTCGGACTCTGCTTGTAGTTTTGCAATGCGTAAATCTGCGCGTTTTTTGTTTGTCGCGGTTTACGCCGCTTGTTTTTTAAATTAACTCGGCAAGTCTTGTTAGTCACAAGAGCTTTGGGAAGAAGCACAAGCTGACAGAATTATACAAATAGCGCAAAATAAGATTTCACTTTGACAACGCGTCTTATTCCAACATCGTAGTCAGCACATAAAGGAGGGAAAAAAGTGTCCAAATATAAAGGGGAAATCATAACAAAACGGAATCATCGATATACACAGTGTCGTATTTCTGTTGACACTATTTCGACATTTAGATGCACTGAGCGAAATGTTAACATCAACCGTATACTGTCAAATAGTAATGTCTAATATTGGTAATGTTGAATTGATAAAAGTGATGCTTAAATTATCAAAAAAATAGAAGTCAATATCATACCAAAATAAGCGTAAAATCTGTAACATGGAATTAAATTTGATCGGGAACATCTCAAAGAAAAATGTAGGAAACAAACCGTTAAAAATTAGACAAAGGTCTATAGACATTGATAGACAACGGAATGTAGAATTTTTTAAAATCAACTTTTGGGAAAATTTCGATACAATTCCGCAAAAAGAGGCTGGTTCTGTGATAAGTAGCATCATCTCGTTGAAACCTAAATATTTGGAAGGGATACGGTTTCGTCGTTTTTCTAGCTTAGTAAAATCTTTGTAGCGACATTCATCAGTACTTTAATTTAAATACCTTCGCATCTATGTATGAAAATATCCGTTTTATCTTTCTTATGGATGTCATAAGGCGGACAATGTTTGCAAATTTTGGAACAGCCGTGGCAATACCTTGAATATGCATACCCGCTGTATAACCAATTTTAGTCTTCCAGCTTAGACCCCGACTTTCTATGTTTGGGAGCCAAAATGGACACATAGTCTTTTTATTAAAGACAATAAACAGAAACGTTGCAAGGATATTACATAGTCTTTCTAAGAGGACTAACTTCCATTTTATGGAATGTTTAAGGATTGAGTTCTTTGCGTTGGTCAGACAATTCAAAATCCAAATATAAATTCAAATTAAAATATATAATTCAAAATAAATAATTCCAAATAAAAAAAATATTAATTAGCCATCATAACCTTCTTTCTATTTTCGCAATAGAAAGTATTGTAGACAGAATTTCAATTAAGCGAAGTTAAGGCACTTATGCAGATAACGAGCACGACTGTCCCAAAAACATGAAAAGGACAATTACTTATGTATCGTTATTGCATTCTATGTAACAACCACTTCAGCCTATGATTTTTTAATACTTGGCTTATCCTTCTCCTTTGATGCCAATATTAATAAAAACAGTGTTGGATGAATGAGGTGTCATTGCATTACGCTCAATAAACGCCCTGATTTTCATATCTACATATATATTGACTCTATGTTCGAAGATACTTTTTATTCGGCGGAGATTGTACCATATCAATGTATCCCTCCCAATCCACATTAAAGGGTGGTGGGTTCATACCTTTCTTAAGTCTGAAATTAGTTATGATATCAAATTTTTTTTTTCGACAACAAATCTCGGTTGTCTAGGAAAAGTTAAGAGTATCTTTAGCATGGCACACACAAAAAGTCTAATAGATGAATTGTTGCATATTGTAGTTTACTTATAATTGGCCGCAATGCTTTAAATTACAAGCCAAAAAAAAAAAAAAAAAATGAAATAATATTATGATTTCATATAAGTGCTAAGGTAACATAGGTCTTCCCAAATTTTACGACAGTTTTGCTAATAAATTTAGATAAATTCTCCACACAAAAAAGTCGAGGTAATATTTCCTAACATTATAATATGATTTGGACTAAAAACTAAGGCAGCATAGGGTTTCATAAGTTTTACGACAATTTTGCTAATGGATTTAGTTAAATTCTATGCGCGAAAAATTACCTAACAGTCTAGGTAATTCTCCAAAAGAATATTGAACATTTGCCTAATATATTGATGCTAATGCAGGAAAATATTTTAGCCAATTCAATTGTATTATTCGTTGCAAATTTTCAAAATCTCTATTTGCAATTACTAATAATATAAGCATTAAAAGATATTAATAGTTTATTATTCTGTTATTCCCATTCTGCCTTTTCCATATGAAAGGTTTCTTCAAATCCAGTCTCTATATTTAAAAAAATGTCGATTACACATTACATTCCACATTACAATCTATCTATTGCTTACCTTTAAATACATCTATCTATTATATATATCTATTGCTTATCTTTAAATACATTTGTGTCTTTCTCCACAACGCCTATATAAGAGGACGTTTTCCTTATATTCAAAGTTGCTATCATCAATTTGTATAATTTTTCTTCAATGACAATTCGCAAACACAACAAATTTCGGATAGTTACCTTCAAGTGATAGTTAAATTTACTTTTATTTCAAAAGTATGAAATGCCAATTAATTTTGGTAATAAAGCCCGTATTTTAAAGACTTTTGCAAAATGAAAGTACCTCAGCTAATTTAGGTAATTAAACTTTGCATATTTTTTTTATTTCTATGCAGTATTAATTTTGTATTTTTTTTTGTAATTTTTTAATTTTCAATTGTTCTGAAGAATATTTCGTATTTTATTTGTGATGTTGTATAATTGGCTTTTTCATTTCATATCATTTAATTTTATTCGTACATCGTGTTGCAGAAAAACCAAAAAGAACAATTATATAACGTCACAAAAAATATAAAATTTTTTAGTGCAATATTAAATATCAAAAAAAGTAAAGATAACAGTTATATGAATTTAAACATTAATAGCAAAGTTTATATTAGGGTTCGCCAGCCAAATGTATTTATATAGCAGAATAAGAAAAAAGAAAAAAAATGAAAAAGAAGGAAACAAATTATTATTATATTTCGTTACATTATATTATTGAGTAGTTGTAAATTCCAACTAAAGTTATAATTCTGTATATTAAGACGAAAAGCATACAAAATGAAAAATTCTAATAAGTGAAGTAGACTGTCATTGTAAATCATATTTTTCTGCTGTTAAGATACACACAATTTGTATAACATTAATATTGTAAAAATTTGTAATATATTTCTTATTGAATTATGGAGAAAATTGTTGTAAAATTGTAATTTAATAGCTTAAAATTGCAGTCCTGAATAAAAATAAATTGAAACTAAGTGTAGGTAATAAGTACAAAATGTACAATAGACTACTGAGATTCGCTCAATTTAAAACTAATCTACTCGTATTTGTGTTGGAAATTTTGATTTGCATAAGCAGAGGAAACCTATTCCATATTTTGCAGACGCATACCGTAAATGATCTTAAGAATATAGAAGAACCTGAATCAAGGGATTACAAATTGTGGATTTCTAGTTGATCTAGTGAACCTCAATCAACTTCGCAGTAAATGTGATCATCCTGATATAGTCAATTTATAAAATGATTATAAAATGATTTAACGATTTCAAATTCAACTTAAGTCCTAAAGAGAACACGTAAATATGTATAGCATATTGTGATATATGATCACTACTATATAATAACTATACACATACCTTACTATCATATTTAAAATCCTCTCATTTTCCCATGGCAACCAAGATTTAATCCCGAAAAAACATTCAATGTCATAACTAATGTGAGGCATTAGCAGGGCATGAGCTAACGCTCTTTGATGTGAATAGAAATGAATACGTGAGTAAAAAGTATCTTTGGAAATACGGAATCAATATTAAAATAAAGTCGTTTATCTAGTGCTATGCCGACGCACTTCATTTCATCTACAATCTGAATAGGTTGAGATTGAAAAGATTGAAACGAGGAAAAAAAAACCTAGCTTAAGGTTTGGTGCAATTGATATAAAGGTTATTATCATTTACCCAATTATCTATAGCATTCAATGTTTTATTAAAACTACATTGTAAGTTATTTCCTGAACAACTCCTGAAGAAAAGATGAATATCGCGAATAACATCACATAAACCATTAATATACAACATAAATAGTAGTGAGCCAGAAACTATCTTTGAGGACCACCACAGAGCCGTTGAAAAATTGCCACTCATTGAAACGAATTGAGATCGACTCAATAAATACGAACGAATCAACGTGCAGGCTGCGCTAAGCAACATAAAATTAGATATTAGTTTGTAAACAAACTTAGTATGGTCCACTCTGTCAAAAGCCTTAGATAAATCGAGACCTACAAGCACTCCTAAATCGTGAGTATTCATCATTTCCCTAATGATATCTGTTAAATTCAGCATATGAGTAGTGGTATTTCTTGAATTTCTTGCATCACTCTGTGAAATAAATAAAAAAAAAACTCAGAACAAACTTTCCGATCCTGTCATCTATAGCTCGTAGACTTTTTCACATTTTTCAGTTCTTTATACACTCAATCCTACGGCATTGAAGCATAGAGTGGGGCCTGTGTGGTTAACTTAAATAAAACTGGTTCTTGTTTTCACAGCATCCTTTCTGATTATGCTCGACAATTTCTTGGATGTTCTTTTGAAAACCTTATTAATATGTGTTGCCTCTGTTATTTATTTTGCGTTATGAAATACAGAAAATTAGAAAACCTCTTAGATATCGTCATATTTTTTAACACTAACAGAAATCCACGACGTCCTGAGCGCTTTAACAGCAACACTCTATCTTTCATATTATAGCTGATTATCAAGGCTATGGAATGCTTTGTCTGTTATCTTGAAAAAATTTCTCAGAAAGTCTCTTTTTACCTAAGCATTTTTTTTATTAATACAGTTTGTCTTTAATTCTAATGTATAAAACAAATAAAGTTTTTATTTTCTGGCATTGAAAACTTTTTCGAAACACAATATAGAAGAATGGAATATTTTGTATCTATCAATGTGTCGCCAAACGGCTGTTTGTTGATTAATAAAATAATACGTAAACAAAAAGTAAATATCCCGTGAATCCGAATTTTTGTTCCACATATGGGTTAAGCATTCGCATTATTTTCCCAAAGATAGATATTTCATAGTGACGATAACGATCTGTAAAATTATCTGTAAATAATTTAAAAAAAAAACACAAAATACTAATACTTCGTTCGTTAGAAGCCCACACATAATTTACTTTGTATTGTTTGGTTTTCAGATTTTATGTAGCTATTGTCCGTCGTCACCTACCGTGGCGCGACGGTTAGTACACGCGACTATCGTTGGCATGATCAAGGGTTGAAACCCCAACGCGGCCACCTACCATTTTGTGAGCGACGGCGGTCACCTCAATGCATCTGATGAACATTTCAATTAATTGAGTAATCGAAGTCTTGTAAATGCCTTTCAAAACTGCAACGTTCGGAATCGTCGTTAAACTGTAGGATCCCATTGAGTGAGTCTAAAAATAGAACGCGTGCGAGTTCACTGAATGTGAGAAGCTCTTCCATGTCTCATTCATGAAATGCAAGGAAATTTGATTTTTTGCTGTGATAATTCTTGGCGACATAAATCGCTCGCAAAAAAAAAAAAAAAAAAGAATTTGTATGTGCTTTTCTTGCATCCTAAATTTCGTTCTCCCCTAATCACTTTGTAACTCTTCACTTACATTTTTTTAATTTGACACAATATGGGGTTTCCGTAGTTATTAATCCAATATGAACATACCAAGTGAAAAACAGCAACAATTTTTGTTTTTTCGGCTTTTCAATAAATTTTTATTTTAAACGCCTTCACTTCTTTTTGTGTGTTATAAATTTTTCTCTTTCGACTTAAATCATTACATCCAAATCTCTTAGGTCCAAATTGTAGGGGGTTTATTCTTTGTATACCAGTCTTTTTTTATTTTTTATATATTTTTCTTATCCACAATCAATGCTATTGTTCATTAATTCGTTAACCTCGTCTTCTTAATAAAAATAATAAAATTTTTTGTTTAAAAAAAAAAAAAAAAAATATTTGTATAAGGAGAAACAAACAAAAATAAAAATAGGAGTTTATTTCAATAAACAAACCGCGTACTAAATAAATATATCATTTATATTATTTTATCATTTATGGTAGTTTTTGTTTTATTTTAATAAACTTAAATTACATTTATTTATACTTGTAGTTTTTTTCTTCGCAATGAACTGTTTAATTTTTTTACCATCATTTTTAATGCATTTATGAATTTATATATATGTTTATTTGTATTAGATGTCGATTCTTTACTGAATAATTCAAGTTTTTTTTTACTTTTATGTTAGTATATATCATAGTAGTTCTTTCATTGTAGGTAGTAATTAATTAATAATTTATGTTTATGTTTAATAATTATAAATAGAAGTATTACAATTTTATTGCAATACTTAAAAGGTTGGTTGTATGCTCTCGAAAAGTGTTATTTATTCTTTTTTTCATTAATTTATACCACATACATGTAGTCTATTATAAATTGTATCTGTGGGGGTTTCTAAATTTGCCTGTATACAAATTCCTGTTTTACACGAAAATAAAAACAAATTTTAAACTAACTACTAAAACTCTATGCAAAAGAAAATCAATTGAAGTAATAAAGCAACAAGGAAAATTGAGTTGGATCGGAAATGTTTTGGAATTCGTGGGGGCTGAACTAGAGTATTATGAGAATAGGAGGGGGACTTTGGTTTAGGGTGGGGAATACAAACATAAAATATTATAATATAAACTTGATAAAATATGTGGCGGGGTTGAGTTAAACTCCCGTCCGATTCGTGTTCATAGAAAAACAACAATATCGTAAAAAAGTTTTCGATATTTTAGAAGGTTTTTTGTTTGCTTTTTTATAAATCTAACTTATAAATCGATTTTCTTTTTGTTTTTCTTTTCATACATTTAAAGTACAAAAAATCAAGTACTTTCTTATATAAGAATAACATTTAATTACATTTAAAAGAATACAAGGAAGTTAGAGTTTGAGAAGATGTTATATGAATATTATAAAAAAGGCAACGAAATTGTATAGTATGCATGCCAAAGCATGACAACGACTTCTTTCTTCAATCGCGTGTGTGTGTGGGAGTGTGTGTCTAGTACACAAATCTATTCATATTGTTCAACAAGGCATTGCCACCACAACCACTAGTCGGCGGTGGTTGTTCATCATCATCATCGAAACTATCCCGTCGCGAACCTTTAGACTTCGCCGCTGTGGACGCTGCTGCCGCATTTAATGCCGTCGACGCCTTGGAGTGTCTCATTTTGAGCTCTTCCGAAAAGGCAAAGTTGTCATGTGTTACCATTTCTCTTAGCTCTCGCGGCAACTCTTCTAGCGTCAAGGGCAAGGGCACATCTACTTTGATTACCTTCGTTGAAGCTGATGTTTCGGGCGCTTCATTGGATCGTGCTCCCATTTGGTAGAAGAGAATGTACGGTGTGTTGGGTGGCGTAAGATTGTGCAATTCCTCAGTTCGCGACGGTGTTACGATGTTATCATTGAATTTGTACCATTTGTTAGTGGCGTCTGCGGCATAGGTATAGTAATGTCCCGAGTCCATGCTAAAGCCAGAATGGACAACACCAGCGTAAAGATCATAGTGAACAGTGGCAATTTCTTCTAGGTTTTCCGGAGAACATACTTTAAGAGAAACCTAAAATGGATATAAAATGGAGAATGAGATCATTAGCTTGATTTTATATAGACGTTGACTTTTTTATACAACGTCTACAGATTGCGTCTCCGAACTTCTCTTTCAGAAAACGTTAAGTCTACATTTAATACATTTCCGTGCTTTGTGTGAATATTTGACGTTTTCTATAAATATTTCATGTTTTCTAAATTTAGATAGAACCGTAAATTATCGAAAGAGGCAAAAAAGGCATACATCGAATGTAGACGTCTAAGTGTGGCGCAACAATTTCCACATATTCCCACGATTATTTCTAATGTGTAATCTGTTGCGTTCTAGGTCCATTTCATCATTCTCAATAAAATGGCTACAGATTTGGAAAATGTAAACAAAATTGGGCCAAGAAGTTATTTGTTTCATCCTTTTTTTAAATCTATTTTTAATAATATTGATGATTTTTTATTAAAAAGCAGGAATTACTTTTATCAGTTTGAAATGTAGTGTTTTTTCTTCAATACTAATTTCATCACTTTAGTACTCATTCACACAAAATGTTTTTAGATCAGAAATGGAAATAGAAATATGGCGTATTATGTACCCCTATTAAGAAGACCTTCAGATACTTGAAAGGCTTGAGAATTCGGTTAAAGGTTTGTGCAGTTTAAATGGTAATCTATTTCAAAATAAGTTTCAGTAACCAATTGTAATTTATTTGTAATTTTGCTTTTACATTGGCTAAGGTTAATAACATTTGGAAATTACCACTACTTCCTCAAATATTACACAAAGGAATGGAAATTTCAATCGCTTTTCATTTAAATTGACGCACGTACATAAAAAATATATATGTTCAAAGCTCTTCGTTAACAGGAATATGGTATTTAATTACTCCATTTTTATTCAGTACAATTCTAAATGTAATGCTTTCTTCCAAACGAAATGTAATATTAATGAAAAATGTCTGCGTTTAATATTTCTTCACAAGCAAAACATTGTACATATTGCAAGAACTTACCTTCTCATCGTGAAATACTTTGTGCATTAATTTGGCACGCATATGAAACTTCTGATCATATTTAAAATGTTTCAACGTTAATATTAGATTCTTTGGCGCGCTGATTACATTTATATAACGTTCAGCGTCCGATAGCATCTTGCAACGTTCACAAAAATATTGGTTATCGCCATAGAGCTTTTCCGATGAACAATAGTACTCGATGAGATCCTGTACCGAATAGTTGGAAGCACAGTCGTTTTTAACATCAGGAAACGATAGCTGTAAATCTCGAAAACTATCGATGTTACAACTTTTCCAACCACACGTTAAACATTTGTAGGTAGTGGCCAATTTGCCAGTGAATGTTTTCTCGATTGTCGAATAGGTTTGTGGTGATTGTGATGTTGGCGCGTTTGTAGAGGAATTGAGTTGTTTTACAGTTATTCTGTTATGCGTTGCATTTAGATTTGTGCTTAAAGAATCGGCGGCTGTATTAGTGGTGGTGGTACTAGAGTTGGTGATGTTACACGATATGTCTGGATTATTTGTGGCCACTTGAATATCCACGGCCACGACATTGACATTGAGCTGTTCTTCGTCGTCATCGCCATCGGTCTCATTGTCTTGATGGCATAGAGCTGAAGCTGCACCAGATGCTTGTATTTCATAGGAAGCTGCAGCCTTTGTTTGGTCATTCTTTTTAGTGGATTTCTTGCAAAAAGCAACCTCTTGCTCATGCAACGTTTCTAATAGATAACCCAAAAATTCAGAACTATCCTGTTGTAAACCGGGTGAAAACCCAGGCGGTCTTGTGGCATTCAGAACTTTCGATGGTGTCAGCTCCTGCCGGGTGGAATAAAGCATAAATGCAATTTGTTGTTGCATCTTTATTAACAGGGGCGATTTAGATTCTGACAAAAGTATTTCGCGTGAAAATCTAAAAAAAAAAAAAAAAAAAATAGGAAAATGATCACAATAAAGAGAAATGAAGTAATTTTTCAAATAGGAAACTTACTCCTTTGTCATAGCTAAAGCCTGCAGAACACTGTTCATATAGCAGGTATTACCTAAATTAACCAAACCAACTTTGGCATTAACATTGTGAGCTGCCGACAATATCGAATCTCCCGATGCATCCAGCAATTTGTTGCCATAGGAGTAGTTCAGATAGTTGATTGACGGTTGGAAATCTTTTAGTGCTACTTCAATTGGTTCATAAAGATCATCACAACGGTAGAAGCGCACCATTAATTCACTGGTTCGATCAACCAATTGCTGCAATATGGCTTTGGTGCTTTCAGCATAGTCTTCGGTACTGTTTGACTGTTGCTTGAGCGCGGTTATAACGCGGGGGAAACGTAAGACAATCTGGAACGAAACAACAAGATATAATTAGTATAATTATAATGATTAGATATCCTAAAGATATTTCTATCTTATTTACAAACTAATGGATATTTTAGGCAATTTATTTCCAGAGATAGGTTTCTAAGGCAACAACACTCAAAAAATATCTTTTATATAATAACACTTTATGTGGTTCGAAGAAAATATAGGAAACCGCAAAATATCGAATCTTAAATTAGCATATCCAGTCATGAACATAACAAAGTATTTAAGAATTTGTTTCTTCAATTTTAGAGGTTGGTATTGAAGTTTGTATTGCTTACCACATAGTAGTTAAAATATTGCCACTAAATAGTTTACTATCTTTCATGTCGTGGTTTATTTTCCATACTTAGCGATGCTTAATTTTGTTCATTTTTGACTGAGTCCGTTTTTTCTGAAAGGTTTTTGTTTTTCATATTTCTAGTTAACTCAATTATCTATATCACCGCATTATTTATATGGACCGCAAAATAGACTGCTCGCCTAAAGAAATGCAATAATTTTGTAGATGAGTGAGAGGAGGCAGAAATACCTGCACAAATTCCCCAAATAATGCAATGCCCTGTTGTTAAATTTGCAAAAACAGGAGATTTTTGCTAAAACCAATCAAATGCATACTATTATACACCTTAAGTACAAAATTTAAGATTCCAAACATTCACTTATATTAAATCTCTAATACTATATTTCTAATATTATTTTACACTTTGTAGATTTCAATAGTGTCTGCTTTTCCATCACTTTGGAAGAATATTCGCTCAGGTAGCCAATTTCGATACTTCCTGAATTTTCCAAAATTGTTGAGCATATTAAATGCTAAATGATTTCCCATATGAGAAACACAATTACGGGCTCACAATGTGATTCTTGTTCAGACCATTATATAACAATGCTGCTTTTATAGCTTACTGATTCTATATGACAGAATTTTGGTGATGGGAAAATAAGTGTGTTAGTTTCTTTGGACCCTATTAAAGCCTTCAGTTATACGAGTATGTCGTTCAATTTGCTGTTTAGAAGCTAAATAATGAGTTAAAATTTTCTGTGGTAACGTGTAAATAAACTATGTCATACTTGACTGGTAAAGTTCAATTTGTTGATTTAAACTGCAAATACTCAACTAATCTATCGCTGTCTTCTGGTACTCCTCAGGATTCAGTTTTGGGACCGCTATTATTTATCATACATATTAACAACATCAGCGAAATAATCAACATCGAACAATGTAAATTATACTTGTTTGCGGAGGACACAATGTTCTTTTTTTATAGGAGATTATGATTTTATTAACGTTCTTGAGAATGCTATAAATTATTACCTTAAACGTATTTCACTTTGGATTTCGTGAAATTCTTTAACCATTAATGCGACCAGAACAAAATCAATTCCGATAATTAATTTAGATGTTTATTTGGGTAACCCTAGAATTGGTTTCGTTGACCATCATAGATGTTTGGCTAAGTTTTGTGGGTTATATTGCTTACGTTTTCTTCAGAATTGCAGAACTTTGTGCAGGGTTTATTCTACAAAATTATGTTTATTTCGTAAAATTAAATTTAAATTATCATCTTCAATTCTTTTGCCTAAAACTTTGTGTTACCTCAAAGTAGCCTCTGGCACTGTTTCTGAAAACATAAAACATAAACATAAATTAAAGCGAGTTGTTAACACAACAATATGTTTTGTTTAATAACATTCCAAGACGTGAACATATATCCAGTTATGTCAAATGTTTTTTCAGTTATTCTTTTGAAAACGTTATACCCCCGCAATTTGTATTTATTTTACAAATTAATAAAGAATATAACGAATTTAATTTTTCTCGCTCGAGGAGGCATGCACAAAATGTACTACGTAGCATTTCGAACTTATGAAAATCCTTTTGAAATAAGGATGGCAAGTCGGTGAAACTTGTTGACTTCTTCTTTTCGAATTTTCTCTTACACCAACAACGTTTTTCGGCGGGAAATTGTAATATTCATAATATGCTTTTCTTTGAAATTCTTTTTCTCTTGTCATTCCTTTGGAATTTCTTTAATATATTTATCAATGTTTGGCAGGTCGAATAAATAAAAAAGCTGTGACTTATTAGGACCAAATTCAATTTGATCTATTTTTGTGTTTTACTATTTTCTAATTAGATTTTCTTAGAATTGCTGCTGGGGAGCCAATTTTCTGTCGCAATTATAAATGCTATATATAGTATTCTACTAATTTCTTTTTTAATTTTTATCAGTTATTATTCAGGTCTTCAGAAATGTAATATGTATTTTTAGCTTCAAAGCTTTAATATTACAGTGCATAAATAAAATGAAATAAAATGAAATTTACAGCTAAAAAAAGTAAAAATACAGAAAAAATTATACAAAAAAAATAAACATATACTTCAAATATTATTGAAAAAAACAATTATTTTATATCACATGTAAATTTTTAGTAACTAGTGGAATATCCTTTGCATCTAAGAACCTTCGGAAGTCGTTTTGGCATTTATTTAATTAAACTTAAATTTCCGCAGTTTAGACACTCATATTATTACTGGGTTCCGAATTATTTCAAATGGAAATTGATTTATACAAAATGGTTTCTGAAACTTGTCACTTGCATT
The DNA here is from genome assembly GCA_019455685.1 of Philornis downsi. Taxonomy (NCBI): domain Eukaryota; kingdom Metazoa; phylum Arthropoda; class Insecta; order Diptera; family Muscidae; genus Philornis; species Philornis downsi. Next base: position 1,360,454 of record JAHXMU010000584.1, read on the forward strand.
TTAAACCGGTATTTTGTATTTTAAAACTTAATTTTTGTTAATTAAAAATGTATTTTTAATACGTAAAGTGCTATTTTTGGATCTTAAATCACTCTTGTGAATGAACCAAACTGTTCCCTAAAACCTTGAGTTACCAAGCGGTTACTTTACCCAGTTCAAAATATCGTATTCAATTTACATGAGTGAAATTTGTAACAATAAAATGAAATGTTGTCGGAAATTACGAGCATCTATTTTCTAAAATAAAACGCTCTGAACTGCATCTAATCGAGCTCTTGTTATTCCTTTCATCACTTGTAATTTGCCTATGCCCCATTGCATACAATTTCTCATAAACTGAGAAATTTTATCGTATAAATTACAATTCCTCTTATTCTAGTTTTCGAGTAGAATCCAATTCCGAATTAAAGCTTAAATAGATGGCTTTTTTAAATATTTTTCGCACGGTATCTTTATGGACGTTTGTGGTAAAAGACTGTCTTAAATTTTTCCTGAATTTACAAGACTTAATTTCTCTCGTTTGATCAGCCTAGAGGGACGGACTTGGTGAGGTTCAGATAAAATAGAAATGGTGGGTTGGTCATTTTTGATGACATACTGGGTAGGAGGCTTCTGACAATAGTTATAGGAATTTCTTGTAAAGATTTTCCTTCATATTGCAGTTTAAGGATAATTCCCCTTTCATTGTTACCATTTTTTCTGTTTTGGGGCTCATCTCGATTTTAGTTCGGAGCAATCCATCATTGAATGAAATTAATTTAATTCAAGTTTTTATTGTTTAGATATTTACGATCTATTTCCAAAATTCAAAAGGCTAGATGAGCGAATAGTCTATGAACGAATTGTTAACAGGATTTTCATAAAACGAATGAAAGTTGTCGTCAACTATCAGTTTTACCAGTAAATATTTTTTCAACATTTCTTCATATGGGCTCGCAAAAAATAGTAGTTTTATAGTAATCCTACCCAATACAAATAAAAGCCCTTCCAAACGAATATCTTTTCAAATTACAAACAATTTGTTGTTGAAACGGATTATAACAGTCTGTTAAACCGTTATATTATTAAACCAAGAATTCCTTTTTAGGGACATAAGAAAAAATATATCTTAGAATTTTAAAAGAAATGCTAATTTTAGAAATATTTGTATGCATTCAAATAGAAATTGTTGCCCATTTCCAATAAAGCATAGAATATACCCCAGGCATTAAGTTAATTCTGGCGTGTATATGCAAGAGATGGTCCTAGGTGACAATGACAGGATGTTGTAAATTACGAAATGGACATAACATTATATCCATATCAGCCATATAATTTGGAAAAGGTTTCAAGCCAACTGGAATGGTTTTTGTATCAATTGGAAGAAGGTTTTATTTCATTTTATCTTATTGCACAAATTGCAGTTTATTAGGCCTAGAGGCCTAATTTAAGTCAATTTACAACATAACACTAGTTGGGAAAAAACCACTCTCTGAAATTATTAATTAATTAATAAAATAACGATTAAAAATATAAAAAAAATCTTAAAAAAACCCAATAAAATTCTAAGTACCCAAATGCTAAGAAGCAACATATTAAGAACTAAAAATCAAAAAACAGTGAGTAAATTGCAAAAGAAATAGATTTCTAAGCAGATGTTAGTAAATATGCTGGAGGGTTCAATTGCGAATGTAATTTCATTTCACTCGGAAATGCGTTAACAATACATATAAGATACCATCTCAAATAGGCTATTAAATGTTGTTATAATTAGTTGCTTATATTCTGAAGAAACTGCGGCATTGATAGCCACGTAATATGTAAAACGGAAAGAATGATCGAAATTGTGCGTAAATTTCAAAAGAGCATCACAAAAAACGCACCACAAATGAAGTTATGTGAATGCGTGACGGAGTGGAAATAGATGTCGCATAGTTTTATTAAAAGCCAAACGAAATTTATTCATGTGTCGCTTAATACTACCAGAATAGATTGCAATGCATTATATAATATATTAGGCATAGTCACAGCATGCATGCACTACGAATCGTATGCACCACGAATCGTAAGGTTAGTGCGCGAAACTACCAAATCAATATGCAGATTCAAATTTATCGTCGAAGACAGCACCTTCAATTGCAAAAGAGCTTTTTTTAATTTGGAAAGTTTCGTTTGACTCTCAAAAAACTTAATTTATCGTGGAAAATAACTCATTTAACCGGGAAATATTAGGTGCTACTTAGATTTTTGTAATAAATTAAGCACCAACATCAATGAGATGTACCCTCATCAGAAAAAAAAACTGACAAGTTGCACAAAATTCCGTTTAATTGGAAAAGGTAAGCAATTTTTCTGAAAATGAGATTGATTGAGTCCGTCAAAATTATCTGTTAACTAGCCCGCACTCTAAAATCGATTGCACAAATGTTGTTTTAGGGAGCCAAACGTCTATTTTCGACAAAAATAATTGGTCCTTTTTACCAGTTACTGATTTGTTCTCAAGCACTGTCTCTCCTTCATACCACTTTTTAAAGAAAATTTTATAAATTATATACATACATACAAAAATACGCTTTCCTTTACCTTATGAAAAACTTCTGGTGTCTGATCAATCGATGACAACATGTGGAATACAATGGGCGCAACTTTAGGTCTCAGCACCGGAAGTATCAGTGAAGAAAACAAATGGTCGATATTTTCCAATGCTATCTGATCTAACAATGCCGTCTTTTGTTGCTTCTGCAGACCATTGAGGATGGCCATAATCCATACATTAAGATTTTGGCAAAAGTTGCAAATGCGCAACCATTCGCACAATAGGCCCACCGTTCGGCGTATACTCTGGTCGGGAACATCATGCTCCAACAGTGACTGGACTGCTTCAATAACCATATCTAAGCTGAAGAGTTGAAAGATAACGGCCAAGGCCACAGAGGGTGGCTCACCCTCGCTCACCGTGATTAGTTTGCATACCATAGGCAAGTAGGTGTGGTAGTAGACAAGTTTCTCATTATTTTTAGCCAAGAAGTTGCCAACTTTGGCGATGTCCTCCTTAAAGCGTGTTAGAGCTTCGGCGGACTTGCGAGGTAACGCAACCCGTGACAATTTCAATATCAGATGGCAATAAAAAGAATTATACCAATCTTTGGTCAACTCTATCTGCTGTTGTTTTATTTCTAGCACCTCGATGATTTGCAAAATGTAGGCAAGATCATTGTGGGTTGTGCTAGAGTTGTTCGTTGCATTTCCCGGCATTGACGATGTCGCTGACATGGATGTCTTTGCCTTGGCAAACGCTCCTTTGTTGCCACTACATCCCGGCAACTCGGCGTTGCTTGACACGCCAAGGCCTCCAGGCGAAGAGAGGCCTCCGCCTCCACCTCCATCGGCTGTTGAGCTATTAGAATTCATTTTCTTGGATTTTGTTACGGTCCCTGTAGATTTTACAACCGTTGTGCCATTAACTTGATTCGCGTCCGCTGATGAACTGTTCCCCTCCGCGTTATTTTGCTTAACAGCCATATCCAATGACGACCTCGCGCTCTCTGAGCTGTTGGAAGGAACCAGATGAAGAGGAAACTTGATTGCTTATTTCTCTTCTTCGCAAGTTCACTTCCTGATCCCGTTACTTTTGCACTCGTTCACTCACTCGGCGATATTCACGATTATGACAAATACTGACTAACGTAGCGCGAACGAATCGTCAACGACGACGAGGTCGTTAAGTGTCCTTGATTTTTTTCCCCCGATTGTTTGTGTGGCAAAAAAACGAACGACGAACTTTTGTTGCACTTTCTGAACGATGAACTTTCCTCCGCTCCGTCTCCCGAAAACAAAAACAAGTAATAAACACAACACAATTTCTTTTCAGCCTCCAAAAGCACAAATTTTCTTAATTTTTCCTCTGTTATTAAATATATAGATAGGTTTGTACAACATATGTATGTATTTTTACGCCTTTCTTTTTTTGCGCTATGCTGTTCCGCTACTGTCTGGTGCGACGATGATTTTTTCTGGTGTCTACTGGTTTTTCACTTGCGTTATTTTGCAAAAATTCTTCAATGTTTCACTTGTATCTGTTACTTTTAAGGTTTTCCGAATCGAATTCTCAGTAATCGATGACAAATTGGTTCTTTTTTGTTGAAAAATGCTATGTAACTTTTCGATTTTGTAAAATTTTCTTCTTTCTTATTCGGACATTGTAAAATTGTCTTTATTTTCTGAGAGCAAAAATGTGTGTGTGCGAAGAAGAATAATAGAAATGACGAAATAGTTGACAGTCTGATTTGACTAAAAAGGGAATTGGAAAAAAACAAACATTGTTACCAGATTCCAACAAATTGTGCAATCCAGAAGAGAAAAGAACTGTATAGTATTTTGTTTTTGTTGGTGCATAGAGAAAGGAAAGAAACAGGAGAATGTATTGCCGTCTCATCACACGGATAATTGTTTATAGAGGCCTCAGAAATTGTTCGAATCGTAATAAATGTATGCTTAAATTTTGACTGAAAATGGCATTTTTCTGAAAATCTTTTTTACCTAACACACACACTGCTGTCGCTATAAAGGCCCGACGTCTCTTTACTTGCATCCATCATGACGGGACACTGTTTGGTTGGAAGACCTGCAGTAAGACTAAAAGTTGCGACTAGTGACTTCTGCAGGAGTGGTGAAGTTGAAGAGGAGGAGGAGTCCATAGAACACATTCTCTGTAAATGCCTTGCCCTGGCGAACAAACGGTGATCAACATTGAGCTCTTATCTAGTTAGGAACTTATAACTGAAGAGCTTCTTGAGAAAATCAGGATGGTTCAACGGAGGAAACTAGGGACATCAACCTAACTTAACCTATAACGTCTTTAAAGAGTGCGGCCTCATGGAGGGAATTTCTAACTTCGAAGTATGTAAGAAATTACATCAATATTACGTATTTACCGCAACTCCGAATACACTTGCAGCTTGTCCCCACCACTCACTACCCACTCAGCTTACACCATTCCATTTTCTTTATCCATATTCTTAAAAATACGTCGGAAATCTACCAAAAGAATGCAACAATGTACTTTGAAATCAAATATTATTCAAATTGAGCGGAATTTACATCGTTGGTGACTTTGAAGCTACAATCATATCGTATTTTCTCATTCAAATATTCCCCAAACGGAAAAATTTTCTTACGCAAAGGATTTTTTAAATCCACAGAGAAAAAATTCAAAAGAATTTATTTCGCTGAATATAGTACACGTGAACAACTGCTTACAAATGGCTCTGAAACCGCATAGTAATTTGTTTGAAAAATAACTTTCCCCTCGTCAAGGGAATTTCCAATTCCCAAGTATATAAAAAAAAGTGTGTAAAAAGTTACCATGTATAGGAAGTTTGAAATTATTCATTTAAATTTATTTGAAAATTTCTAAATAAGAGTTCTAGTTTGTTTTGACTGCCTCCAAAATAAATTATTTCAACTGCCGATTACTATACAACAATACGTGAGCAAGGATTTTTTGCTCGAAAACTTGTAGTTGCTAATTAGAAATATCCAACTAGAATTTCTTCCCATGTTGTACTGTATAAAATATAAACAACAATTAGCAAAATTTTTCGATTGGACTTGTAATGAAAGCTGGCAACCCATATTCTCGCCTCTTTTGTTTTGTTTATCTTTTTTCTCATTTCACATTGCTTATGTGTGCGGTTGTGTGTGCGTTAGTGCGGTGTGAGTTGTTTGCCCGTTCGGAAAACGCATCCAATAATAAATTTATTCAGACCGTGTGCGGTGCAAACAAAAACGTAAAAACTGTCATCATTATCAAAATAAAACTCGTGCAAAAAGAAGATTATGGCAATCGATCCTAATTTTGTGGAAGTCAATGAAGTCACCGATTATTGGACATTTCTAATGAGTGTAAGTAGCTAATGCGGCGGCTCCGCTGATAAGAGTCAAACAGTACGTGCGGTCACAGAATGCATTTTCCCAATAGATTGACTGGAGAGATCCCTGGCTTATAGGATTAATAATTTTGCACATTCTGACGACGACGGCTACGTTGATGACACGGAATAACACAAATTTCCAGATATTTTTATTTTTAATATTGTGTAAGTATAAGTTTAATAATGAACTTGTAACAAGTTTACATATTGTTGATTAAGTGGCCTGGCGTTGGGTGGTTGGTTATGCTCGCGTGTATAGAGTATAAGTATCAAAGGTTATGGACCTTGTGTGTAGGGGTTTACCATGAAATGATTATGGGTTATTAACCCAGATACAAGTAAAGGGTTTAGTTTTGTATTTTGTGGGTGTCGCTTGAAAATTCAATTCAAATTATGCTAACTAACTAACTAATTATGCTAACGATTTGTTTTGTTTATTTCTATTTTTTCATTTCTAGTGTCGGCGGTTTACTTTTCAGAGTCGATAAATGAATACGCAGCGTTGAATTGGCGTTCCTTCTCCAAGCAGCAGTACTTTGATAGCAATGGCCTGTTCATATCGACAGTATTCTCAATACCCATACTATTGAATTGCATGCTACTGATTGTAAGTACTACTAGCAAGGCAAGTGGAAATTGTCACATCAGACATTGTACTTTCTATACATAAATTGCTTCAATGGTCTTGTATAGAAGGGAAGAAAAGGTAGGTAAAGATAGTGTTGGAATGCGAATGTGGCCTTCATGGAAAACTGACAAATTGCCTTAAATCCTATGAATGGAATATGGGGAAAATTTGATTAGGACGTACTGGAGAATGATAGCAACATTTGCTTTTACGATCTTTATATTAGATGAATCGGACCACAGAACCGATTTCTTATGTTAAAAATAATTGTTCCACTTTCCTTTTGTATTATACACGTTATACACATTGTCGACAGATCTGTCGATTTCTCGTCAAACGTGGCGACTTCAAAGCGCTTCGGGCGATGAACATTTTATAATTGCTATCGGAGATTTGCTTGGCAATATTTTTTGTGACTGCTGACGCATCAATGCGAAAAGATTGCGGCAAAAAATTCCTTACGTATTCTTCTTAGGGATACCATTCTTTGCCGCGATAAGCTAAAAATCCTGCTGCTGCTACTGACGCTTTACTGTCACTCCTCCAGACAGTCATTGTAAGACATACAAAGAAGATGTTGATGGGTATTTGTGGCGCCTTGATACACTTGATGAAAATGAAGAATGAAAATTAACCAGTTTTTTAATCAAAAAGGTGAAAATTAGTAGTCGTTTCAGGGTCAATGGGGGAAAAGGCCATGATATGGAAATGGGCGGAACAACTTCGGCATCCAAATTTGCGGTGAATTCTAAGTTAGAAAACAAAACTCCTGTCGAAGATTTTAAACAACAAACAAAAAATTAGTAAAGCAGAGCACTTTCTAATATTTTATGCAAACGTTTTGCGCCTTCGTATTGAATTCGCTCTCAAAAGTTGGATGATGACCAACAAAGACATTTATGCTAGTTAAATAACCCATTCCCAGTCCACAAATCTTATCGACTATTTTAGTAATCTGGAGCGACAATAGCGTGCACAAAGTTTTTGAGGAGTTTGGTGATACTTTGAACGATTTCAGTAATATTGGATGTCCCTTTCTCTCTTTTCCATAGTTAAAATATTGTGCTTACAATGAAAAACAACTTAAGTGGATTTAGGACCAAGTCGAGTTTATTTATTGTTACCATTGTATTTTGGAGCATGCTTTACATCTAAACCCCCTTTCAAAATTCGATAACAACTTTTCAAAACATTTTTGAAAGATTATGTAATATCCCTAAATATTGATATAAAGAAAATATACGGCATCCGAATAGTCCGGATTATAGGGGAAAATCATTCATGACAGCACAAAATATAAGACCCATTCAAGGTGGCTAACGATTTTCGAGATCAGATCATACGAATTTTTAATCCAGAATTTGAATGCCGGATTCTTTGAATTTTACAATTTGTAATATCTCTTAAACCAAAGAAGCTTGGTAGTTTAGTTTAGGTTAGGTCAGTGTGGCAGTCTGAATAGACAGACTCACTTAGACCGTATAGCCCATTGTGATATCACGGAAACTAGAGATATGGATGTCTGTAGTTTCCCCCGTTGAACCATCTTGAAGATTGTCTTAAGTCGGACAATATCTATATCATCCAGATCTCCTAGGTCCCTAAAGAAATAAGAGCCCAGTACTGATCCCCGCATATTCACCAGGGCGGGGCAATTGCAGAGAAGATGTTCTATGGACTCCTCCTCTTGATCCCTACAACTCCTGCAGAAGTCACTAGTCGAAACCTTCAATCTCACTGTATGTCTTCCAATGAGACGGTGTCCCATCATGACGGATACAAGCAATGAGACGTCGAGTCTTGTCGAGCAGTGTGTGTGAACGCTTCAGATCTAGGCAAGGTCACATCTGTCTGTTTTGATTATAGCATCGGATAGATGCCCACCTACCATTTGGTGCTAAATATGATCTATCTCACAGCAGAAGCTTGCAAGTGGCTAGAGGCATGCCCACAGACCCCAATTCGGCTGGAGTCTGTAAGGTTGTCCCCATTCTTGCCAGCTCGTCTGCTCTGCAGTTCCCTGGTGTGTCCCTGTGGTTCAGTACTCACATAAGGCGACTGTTGAAATGCTGAGCCATCTCGTTAAGATATCTGCGGCATTTCAGGGCTGATGTTGAGTTCAGGAAGGCAGAATGCAGGGATGTAATGGCAGCTTGACAGTCAGAGAATATGTCAATTCCCACCGCGGCATGGACGTTATATTTTAGCCATTCTACCACTTACTTAATGGCCAAAATTTCGACCTGATAAACACTACAGGGATCAGGTAGCCTTCTTAGTATATTTAGCCCTAAGTCTTTGGAGTTGACCCCGAAACCTACCTGATTATTTAATTTTGAGCCGTCGGTGTAGACATACAGCCTTGTACCAGGAGTTCTACATTTCCACGTATCTCTATCTGGTAGAAGCATAAGGTACTTCTTGCTTGGTAAATCGGATATTATTTTTATATTTACTCATACATGTATTGTAAATGTTTCTGCAGACTTTTAAAAAGTTCCGAAATAGCGCTTATTACAGCCTCACTTGCAAATTTCTTGTGAAAATGCTAAAAAATAAATTTGGAAAGCGGAGCTGAAAGGCTGTGCATGTTTGATGGTTCCATCTCAATGAACCTAAACTTTTAATTTAGTCCTCTTGTCATAGCCATTATATTATAACAATTTTAGAATAAATACATCCTTCTCAAAATTAAATGAAACTATTTTTAGATTGAATGAAACCTTTTTCAAATTAAACGAAAAATTTATGTTAATTATATAAAAAATTGTTTTGGGAAAAAATAATTTGAGATATAAAAAACTTTCATATTACATTTCATTTCATTTGCTTTATAATCTGACAATTTTTACTTTTTGTACAAGTAAAGCAAATTTTTTCTATGAATTCTAATTATGTCATTATTATTATATTAAAAGAAACCTTTCCCGAATTATATTTAGTGGAATCTTTACCAAACAGCTTAGACTTCGCTAGGCAATAGAATTGCGACAGAAAAATATCCCAGAGGATTTACTTAATGGGTCTGATAACAAAGGAAGATGAGTGGACTCAACCTTCATCCCCGCACATCGCAAGCACGTTCCAAAAGGTATCTAAACCACGCATTGTTGTACTCAATGTTGTTTTCGAAATATTACGTTAATAGCTTCAATAAATAATGAGTGGTTCATAAATTTGAAGACGCAAATTCTATAGTTAATAAATTCAAAATATTCGTGAAAACGCCAATGGCAAAAATGGTTCTCTACTTAAAACATTTTTTATGATCATGGACAATGACTGTTCCCATAAGAAATGGGATATTTTTATATTATTCGCAATAGCGGAATTTCTTTAAAACTTTTACTTCCTATTCCCTAACGTTAAATATCATAGAGGTTTTTTTCAAAAATTAAAGAAAATGAACGATCAATATTAAGCCACAGAATCGACCGTGTCTCGATGATTAGTACACGCGATTATTGTTCGTATAAACGCGGGTTCAACCTCCGATACAACCAACTTATAAATGCTTCTGTGACGTTCGGAGTCGCCGTTAGATTCCGTTAAGTGTTTCTTAAAATAGAATGCGTGTAAAATCAATGAATGTGAGAAGCTCTCCCATGTCTCTCTCGTTCAAGAAATGCAAGGAAATTTGTTCTTTTTTTACTAACGAGCTCAACATTTTAGATGTTATATAGAAGTTATCAACTGTGCAATAGAAATGACTGTGTCAATTACGTGATAGATATGGCTTAAAAAATGCTATTGTTGTGAAGTTATTAACAGTTCCGTTTCATAGTAATCTGTACTAAAAGTAAAAACTTTCAGGTTATAAAGCAAATTCCATAGCGCTTTACCTTTGGAAACTGGCTCGCTAATATAAAATAATGGAGTTTTTATGCCTCAAATTATTTCTTTCCAAAGCAATTAATAATTTGAAGAATATTTCATGCAATTTGAAAAAGGTTTCATTTATTTTTGAAAAGGTTTCATTCATTTGGAAAAGGTTTCATTTAATTTGGAAAAGTTGTATTTATTTTAGAAAAGGTTTAATTTAATTTAAAAATACTAAACATAAAAAGGAAGAAATACAATTTAAATAAACTATTTTTTATAAATTCTGCAACAAAGTGCGCATTGTATGAAAACCATGCGTAAAGAAAATCTTCTGTAAGGAAATGTAATTTTGTTTTTAATGTTCTAAAAAGTTGGTAAGTAAAAGCCTATACTACTATTTATCTTACAATTTAACCCATAATTAATTTTATAACTTTGGATTAAAAATTGAAAATTGGAATTAGTGTAGTAAATTGGTAGCAACATCGTCATTCTAACTATGGTTATGGTTAGTATTTTTGAAGAGGTTTGTTATTATGTTGTTAAATATGTTTATGAAACCTTCAACTATTTCTATGAAGACAATCAATCCTTATAACAAAAGTAAAAAGAATGCGAAAGGAAAAAGGACTAAATAAAAAATGTATACAAATTACAATACGTTTTCATTTAATTTAATTATGTACGTATATTTGTGTAATTCCAGGGGGCCTGGTTGTACAATTCCACTCAAATGATGGCAAACATAAAGATTGCGCAATTAAAAGATAAACTAAGAAGAGAACGTCTGCAACAAGAAGACGCGGATGCCCATCTAAAGGAGCAATAATTTGGCTCTCCAATCAATAACGCCATACCTAAATGATGTTTCTTTCAATTTGGACCATAACCTTTAAATATACGGCTGTTTTAGGAGAGATCGCACATATTCTGCTATTATTTTTTTTTAAATATATATATATATATATATGTATTTATAATACAGTATATAAATTTATTTGCTTGAGTAGAAATTCCTATGTAGGGATAAGAAGAATTATTTTCTAAATAACGAATTTTAAGTTGTATATAATGAAGTCATCACTCTTTGTTTGTTATTAAATAAATGTTTACTATAATATGCTTTTATGATAGAAGACTTTTCTGTCATTACTTTAATATTTGCTAAAGAAAATAACGTTTTGATATAATTTTTTATTTTATACTTAACAAAAAAATAAAACAAGAAAATGCCATTAATGCTACATTAGCTTTATACAGTGTAAATTTAAATATACTCACTTAAGTTACATGTGAATGAAATAAACAAATATGCCTTTCATTCTACAGTTATTATGTATCATGCATAGAAGGGCATTCCCTTTGCTTCTGATTTTGTGGGTTTATACCTCATGCATGTCAATGTCCAATTTAAATTATTCTCTTACAGTAATATAATTACTTTAGTTGCTTAGGTGTCGACTAGTATATATATCGCACCAATTGAATTCCAAAAGCCTGGTTTTTTCAACGGAGTTTTGGCCGCCTTCTGCGTCGTTCAACGAGTTCGTCCAACCCCGTAATATGACCCAGTCAACGCAATTATTTTATAATATGCCTCATAATACATTTTTAGAAAGCGAAGAGGGACCATTCCATACTTTACAAACACTTCTTAGCCATGAATAATTCAGATTTCAAGTAGATCTAATAAAACTAAACCCATGGTCTGGGAAAGCTGGAAACTATAGTCCCACAGAAAGATTGTAAGATTTTATGATAAACATATTCCCGAAACTGAATTGATTTTTGTGAGATAAGGACATAAAGCCTTAAACCGTAAACAATATGTATTACGATGTTAAAAATGTTTTCGAGTTTTTTCACAAGCCCAACATTTGTTTGTGGAATAATTTCGAGGCAAAAGGTAATCCAAGACATCAACGATGCATAAGATAGTCTTTGTTTAATTGCTATTGACAAAAAATCTCTGTGACAGAATTTCATTCCGATCAAAAGTGGAATTAATTCCGTTTTTTTGCTTCTTCTGAAAGCGATTCTTTCGCAATAAAACCACTTTTGGTTTGCCAAGTGACATTTTTAATCAATTAAACACAAAGATAACTAGCAGAAATACTCTTTTGTGAATTCTGATTTTATAGTTTTTATTTTTCTAAATCTTAACAGAATAAGCATTTACTTTGATACAATTTTATAGGCTTTTATTATTACTACTACAGTTTTACTACTACTACTATTACTAGTTTTTCCTAAATGAAATAACTTTGCGGAATTTTCGAAGTGTCATGCACTGAGTGTATTCCATGTTCATAGAAGTGTGGAAGGCACTGCTGGTACTAAAATTTCTGGAAAAAGGAATCTGAGCGAATCCGATAAAGAATGCGACGTTCACACCTTTAGGAGTTAACAAAATCGATCGCAATCTGAACATAAAGCGAAAGCGATCGGAATAGCAACTACGGAATTACATTTTATCCGAAGGAATTCTGTGACAATATTTGCAATATAAATAATTTTGTTCAATACAAAAGGTCAATACGTTTAGAAATATTCAAAATTTTATTTTACCTGCTCGATCAACTCTATGCTGTTGCCACTAATATTAATATCGATATCATAATACACGTAGGCCAAATAATAATTAATAGATCAGACTTTTATTATTTTAGATCAGACTATTAATATCATCAAAAACATTATCAACGGTAGATCGTAGACCATTACATTAGCATACATAGAGGGATAAGTTCTACCCTCATGAATGGCATTTGCTATACAAAGTAGTGGACAAAAGCAGAGTCGAAAATCAATTTGTAACTTTGTCTACCATTCACTAATTCATTTCGTGCTCTTCGCCACATATACCTATTGTGTAATCTCCTTAATGGGTTATTGGCCGTCTTGGATTGTTGCAAAGCATTCCAGTAACAGTTTCTTACAAACTTGGCATCATCTGTTAGATTCGTACGTACTGGCAACCATAACATATGTTTATAGAACGAAACAGCACACAATCGTACTCCAATACCAACACAGACCGACGTCAAATAAGAATTTATTGCCGTAAAAAAAAGCACAATTGTGGTGCTGTTTGCAGCAAAGTTAATATGACTATAATACCAGAGATACAGAAGAGTCCCAAAACAAAAGCAGAGCAAGCCGCTCTCAGATAATAAATACAACAGTCGTTTGTTCAGTTAGTGCAACGAAGACCAGCAAAATTGACAGACGCGAGCAGGGCCCGCGCCGATACGGGAAGAATACAAATATTAATTTTTTTTTTGGAAATATCAGACAGCCACCTTGTGCAAAAATCTAGTGATAATCGAAACAAGTAACTTCTTACCCCGAATTCGGAATTAAAAGTGATATTATGTTATAATATGCTCATCGGTTTCGATAGAATAAGCAAAAACTTTCGTGTTTTCAGGTGAAAATTGGTTAATTTATAGAAATAATCGCAAAGTAAGATTTTTTTGTTGCCGTGTACACCAAGTGGTTCCACTGTTGAACAAGGCGATGTCAGGCACGTCATATATGCTCACCGTTGGCGCATGGACCTTAAAGGAATAATCTCATCGGAATTTCAATATTTTGCCAACAGCTGTTGTGAACAGCCGCTAACTTTTGACACATTTGCGCCGTTTTCTGTCAACGAATTCCTGCAGATTTTCCGCTTTATATCCGGCAATGTTTGACCTAAGCTTATTGAACAAACACTAAAACGAAGCAATAAAATAAAAATAAACATATAAAATATACATAACAAATTGAAAGGAAAACATAATAAACGTAGACCAGGAGAAGGTCATACAAAAAGTCACTGTTTTTTCTACACGCTTCTGCTTTGCTGATGTGTGTCGGCCGTGTAACGAATATATAATAAAGTCGTTGGTGTCTTTATACCCTCCCCGACTCTTGCTAATAAATGTTCTCTAGACCAATTCATCTCCATCATCTGTAACATACGCCAAACATTGTTTGAAAAACATTCATCCTCGTCATCGTTAGTCGTTCGTACGTTTTATTTCCATCTCCGGCCATTCTCCTGCGCGCTCTGACGGCCTGCACGACAACATTGTTGTCGTTTAATTAAGAACTCTGTGCATCACTTAGTAGTTTTGTTCGGTTGTTATTTACTGTGTTTTAGGAGAACAATAGGAAAGAGAAGAGCGACAAAATGCGGTTGTTTCCAGTACGCTTCTCAAGCATAACCAAGATGCTAGATTTCTATTCACAATTCAATCCATCACCGCTCTCTATAAAGCAATTCATCGATTTTGGTAAGTGGAAGACGGTATTAAAGCAAAGTTTTAGTGTTTTTTGTCGTTTCAGCTTCTCTGCAACTTCTTTTATATTTTAATGTTTTTTGTTCTTTTATTATTGTTTCGAAGTATGTTCCTGTAAGCGAGTATAGGGAAATGGAATTTATACCCTTAAATGGAATAAACTAAATATATACTATAATACCAACACGTATACCGTGTTTTCAGAAAAATATGAAGCCCGGTTTAGGGACACTGTTCGTCTCAGCGTGATGCAACGAAACGCTTAAGCTCCAAAGATCGCTATTTCCTGTTGACAAATATTAATTACTGCATTTAAGAAAAGGGGGTTTTGGTCGCCATCGCTTGTTATTAGACGTCAAAATTGAGAGGAAACAATTTTCGTTTTTAAATGCTTTAACATTTTTTGTTATTGAAATCTTAATTAAAATTACAATTTCCCTTCTTTTATTTCATCTGTTTATGTTAGCCAAATAAGAAATATCTATTATGCTCCCACATTTGTCAAAAACCAACAATGTTAGACGTTTCTTAAAAACGCTTTGGAAAAGCTGCAAATAGCGTTTTATATAAATCCCTGTAAAATAATTGTTGCTTGCGATTCGCTTCGCTGTATTGTAAACGCTTTCATATAACTCTATGTTTCAGACTCTGATTTAATAATCTTTATAATCAATTGGGGCTATTTAATTGTTGACTATATGGATATTTCAATCGTATGCTTTGCAAAATAGAATTACTGTTTGGTTTTGAAATATTTTGCGATAATTTCTCTTAATGATAATGAAGTTATTCGGCCCATTATAACTGTGGTCGCAGGCAAAACTGACTTAAGTGGAATTTGGATAAAAGAGAGTTTATTCGTTATTATCGGCGCCCTCGTTTAGACACACATTCACGTCCAATCACGTACAAAATTCAGTGTAGTTCACAAATTATAGTATTTTTTAAAGAGATTTTTGAAAAATGGCGTAATGTCTCTTAATATTGGTATAGGCGATAATACATTTTTTTTATTGTTATTGTTATTGTTCTTTAAACACATGTTGTCGTCTAAACGTGACTACAAAATTCTACGTTTCTAAATTTATAACGAGATTCCATAATAGCAATTTTTTATAAATCGCTTAATATCTCAAAACAGTAAATTGGTAAGCATAGATACAATAATTGAAAAATCATAACTTAATTTGACTTAAATCTAGCCCAAGAACGGGGGAAAAATTACTTTTATGAGGTGGAGCACATATAAATTTAAGAAAAAAAATGTAAATTAAAAAATGTTTCTGAGACGCTTAGTTACCGGGCTATGGGACCCCAAAGTTCCGAAGGATGGACAAACCATAATTTCCCATGTGCGGATATTCAAAAGAAAAGAATTTTAGGGGTTTGAAATATAAGTCCTTTTTAAAATCAGAGAAAATTAAAAAATAGTATTTCGGAAAAAATAAAATATAATTCGAAAAAAATCGCGTAATTCTTCTTTATTTTTATCTTTTTGAGAATGGAAATCATCTGCTTGCGGGTCTATTTTCTAAAAAAGTGAGAAACTATAGAATAGAAAAATAGAAAATTATTTAGAAACCAAAAACTCAATTTTTTAATTTAAAATATTTCTTCGGAATGGATTCCTTCAGCTGCTTCCATATCTGTTCTATTGTGTAGGAGTGCCCAGTATTATCATACGTTTGAAAATTAGTTTCGTTTTTTAATTAATAGTCGATCTATAATATAACATGATTTTAGTTCTTACTCTGGTTCAATATCGCTTTTCCTTTAGCAATAATTTTTGCTATTGCTAACAGAAATATGACTAAAAAACTGGCGAAACTGGTCATATTAGCACAGTTGGCTGTACGGTTAGCTATTTCGGTATTCCCTAAGTGGTTTTACTTACGCTTCTTCGCCCAGGACTCGTCAATTTCCATCCCTCCCATTTGATAGTTGCTTTGAAAGGATCTGAACAAGACTAGGATTCAGAAAGACAAGACAAACATCTATGGCAGTTATGTGGGTGTTGCAGCGGCCACCTTTTTTTCTTATTTTTTTACTGGCTCCCAGCAGCTGAAATATATGTAAAAATTTTATTAGTCTTATAACGCAGAATTTTTATTACCTCTAAGTCTGTTTATTGATATTTAAATGGTGTACATTTGGGCATATAGCCCTCTTCTTCTGGGATCAAACCCCAATTTACTAAAATAGGAATCACCTCATCGGGAACTGGGCCATGAAATCTGTTTCCAATGTATGTAATTGTGCCGCCCGCTTTATTTTCGTTTCAATAATGTTAAATTTATCACAGAATGACAGAATTAAAAAAAAATCAACTTGTCCAGCTGTTTAAATGTAACGTTTTAGAACTGGTATATGTTGCACAAAAAATGGAATTAAAAAAAGATGGTATCACTTAAAAAAATTGTGCGTTTGATATCCTAAAAAAGTTACTATTTGAGTAGCTTCACTTGGGGAATTATGTTGGGACCCATTTTATACCTTGAGGGTTCGTAAATCCGTGAATAGGGACAGTCGCCAGTTTTTAAATTTTTTTTTTATTTGTATATCTTTTATCGGCCGCGAAAAAATGTTTTTGTCATCTATGCTAAACTAAATTTGTTTCCCAATTTTTTCCTAATCCCAAGACCGAACAAATAATTTTTAGAAAATTTCCATGGCGCCCTAAGGACCTAATATTGTCATTGTGGGCTTTTATTTTAGTTACTTGTAACTGACTGGCGCGATGGATAGTACGCGCGACTAACGTTCTTACTAATATTAATAATTTGATATACAAAAAGGCACATTCTACAACACTTTCAGACTTTACTGTAAAATTTTGTTTTTAATTAAACTGTGAGCAGCCTTTATTACATACCGATTATCTTATATTTCAAGATTATATTCCGATTAACTTCTAACTTTTGAATTAGTCTTTTTTTCCATACTTTTTTTTTTGTCTTCAACGATCATAATGTTATATTATATTATTATATGTCATATTATATTTTTATAAATTTTATATTTAATTTTTATTATGATGAATTGTTGCATATTGTAATTTATTATAATTGGCCGGAAGGCTTTAAATTACAAGAAAGAAATAAATAAATAAATAAATAATACGTAAATTGTCAAAAATCGCTGTGTAGAAAAGTTTTTATAACTTCTGAATTAAATTGATTTTGCAATGAGAAATATGCAGCAGAACAAGTACAAAAACAGTAACCAAAAAGAATAGACTTTAACGTAACTTCACTTAAATTAGTTTTCTCTTGTGATCACAGATTTGCAATCATGTATTACGAAGTTTTAATTTGATTATTTCAGACTCCTATACAAATCGTAATATTATCAGAATCAGCAAAATTTGCTATATCAGTTGTCGGAATGTGTCTGTGGTCACAAGAAAAAATTACTTTATTGAAGCGTGGATAAACTGGAGTTTTGTTCGTTGTTATTGTTGTTATTATTTAGGTGCATATTTAAGTTCAATCCCCAACACACAATTCGCTGTTGTTTACAAGTAATAGTAATTCTTCTTTTAAAAAAGTATGCAACGTCTCCAAATATTGATGTAAGCGAGAATATGCTTTTTGTTATCATTTATGCAGGCTTGGTTTCAAAATTCCTCATATTTTAAAATTTATAATACATTTTCATAATAGTGATTTTTTGAAGAACGCTTAATAATTCAAAACGGTAAATTCCTAGTTGTCATTAAGTTTGAAGTTGGGAACAAATAATATTACTTTTTGTATTAAACCAACGGATAATCTTTAGAACCAAATAAAATTCTTTCATGAGAGGACCCGACATTTACCAGCTTATTAGTTAGTTGCGTTTCATTTACTCATTTATCGAAAGATTTATTTAAAAAAAAGATCAGAAGACATGGAAACGATTGTAGTAGTAGATTGTGGTGTACGAAAAAGTACTTGTTTTGGTTCTCATCAGTTGTTAGAAGAACCTATTCGGCAATCGAGTAGGTAAGACATTCCACAATTATTTCCAAAGTAAATCAATTTATAACATAAATTTTTTTTTACATTTCCAAAAATGTTGACAAGAGAATACCCAGCCAGTTGAATAGTTACTACCAAGTAAAGTTTAGTAGTAGTAGCGAGGTTAAAGTTTAGTAAATATTAACTCAATAATTTTCCAAATATATTTTTGAATTTGTTCTTCAATTCGATTTTTATTTCTTCACAAATGTGTGAATAGCGACAATAGAATCTAACTTTTTCTTTATTATGATACTTTGATCATAAATCGAATGTTTAATCAGACAATTACATCTAGGCAGTTTATTGACATAAATTCAACAAAACCACTTCAGGTTGTTTACCTCTGTTTACATGGAATAATCGCTGAATATTTTCAGCTACTAAAGCTCAGCAAATGCGGTTTAGAGCTTTTAACAAATAGCAGTAAGAGGGGAAATGATAATGAGCGCACAGACATCTGTATTACATACGATACGATAATATAACAATGGATTAGCATATTATCGTACGACAGAATTGTTTACAAAACATTTATTTCGGTAAACAAAAGTTGCAAATCTCCTTTTTGGTCGGTGGCAGCGCATGTTACTAGTATTGGGGGCATATGCTGGTAAAAATATTGGAACTTTACACCACGCATAAACTAAGGCAATGATGAGGATTAGCTATAATATTAAACATTTAAACTTTTCGCCGTATTATTTGTTTCGCTTTTTTATATTTTGACACTAACTATATATGTTTATTTTATATTGTTTTGAGTTTGCCAAAAACATATATATAGTTCGCATATGTACTTATAGATATTTGTGTGTGTGTGTATGAGGATACAGCTATTTGATTAATTCCGAAATAAATATATGACAGAAAGAACAAAATACAAAATAAGTATATAAACAATTTTATATACATATGCACATATTCGAATAGCTTCAGACGCTACAAAATATAAAACTAAATGAACGGTGAGCTAAAAAATAGTGAACAACGAACAAAAGTGCTCTGAATTCAGCGATAAAATGTATACAGTCGTAGACATAATTATGCTAACAAAGCAACCTTTTGCAAAAATTGAATTTGCCATCAAAATTATTTATGCTTTATAAATTTTGATTCAAATTTTTAAATTCTTCGTGTAACGTTACATATTTTACATATAAAATGTTACATATTTTGTATGAAATACTAATGGCTTGTAATCGTGTAAAAGTTTAGTGTTCGCTAATTATAGGGTGTATTTAGTAGTTTATTTAAAAATACTTATCGACCAAGAATTGCTACGAGTTTATGGATTGGATTGACTATTATACGGAAACCGGCGATTTTTGACTTGCACACATAATAGAAAGGTGTCACTGTCGGCACTTTTCACAGACGCTTTTTTTAAACACATATTGGAAAGTAGCACTTAAATGTGAGTCGCAGATTCTTCATATAGAAAGTGTCTATGAAGACACTTTTCGTATAAAAAGGTGTCTTCATAGACACTTTTTATTTAAAAAAGTGTCTTCATGTCTATGTCTTCTCATATAGAAAAGTGTCTTCATAGACATATATATGTATATCTTTATATCTTTTCGTTGCGTATTATTTATAAAATTTACAAGAGAATTGGTTGAAGGGTTTGTTTTAATTAAATTTTTAATAGTAATATCAAAGCTGTTTCTTCTTGAATTTAGCTCTGGTGACTGGCGCACATTGCTTCGTTCCAAAGACAAAAAGCAAGTCCCGAATAGTGATCCTTGTTCTGTACAAAAGTATTTCTTGTGAAATTTCCACTGTTTGAAACCATAAAGTTGTTTATGGCTTTAACTTCTTTCACCGGCGCCGCCAGAGACTGTTAAGTGCACAGGTTTTAGGGAAAAATTGTTGAACATAAAAACAAAATTAATCGACAAAATAATTCGCAAAAAATCTTTTATCAAACAAATGGTTACATTTTTTATTTCGTTGTTTAGAACAGAAATTTGCATTTAATAAAATATACATCTATATTACAGAGACTAAATACCACTGTCAAAATTGGATTCGACTAAAGAGTATGGAGTTATTTGATAGAAAGTAAAAAATTTGTCAAAGTTTTGAGGAACGGGAACAACAAATTATGTAGGAAAAGTTAAATTTTATTAGTCTTTTTAGTAGTTTTTTTTTTAAACGGAGAAAAAGAATTGAAAACATTTTCGCCGCAACTTTGAAAAAAGTTGATTCATTTTAATAGAAGAGTAGAAGACATTTTCAAAATTTGGTTAAATGATTAAAAACGTAGTATTTTTTGTAATAGTTTGACAATTATAATGAAAACCAACTTTCCGGAAAGGAAATGTAAAAATAGTTTGGACTTTATTTTTCATATTAAAAAGCCGGTGTGAAAAGTTTTTGCCCAAAATGAGAAATAAATGTATATTCAAAATCGATTTTTTGTAAGGATAGGAAAAAAAAATTATGAGATGTCTTCCGATCTTCACACAAATTAACTAATAATTGTCCGAAATTGAAAGTTTTTCCTGTTGATCCTAATTCGTAGACACCAGCCTTTTTGCTTAATGTCCTGCTTTACATTGGTCGACAAAATTTAAAAAAATCGATTACTTAATCGTGTAAGATCCGTGACCTCCTTTACAACTAAACGATTTAACCCATATAAATCTTAGCTCACCTTTTTCAATATATTACAATAAATTCAGTCAAATTTGTTTGGGTCTGAGAACAATAATTTACCATTGTGTAACGCACGTTCTTGTACTCAAATGTACAAAAATGAACACATTTTCCAATATTAACCGTTTGTGGAGCAGTAGTCTATAATACTGATTTATAATGTTTGACGAAACTTGAGGGGAGTCAACCAAGTAATCACTCTCCCTTTGGTACTTTCATTACAAATGACCGATCAAATTTTTATATTATCAACTTCAGTGCACTGCTTTTGCACCGAGTTGAGTTCTCGCCTTGTCTTAATTCGTAGGCTGTACAACTTCAATTTTGCTAGATTATGTTACACTATAAGGATTGATAAAACTTAACTCCCTAACACTTACCATACGAATTACCAATTTTAGCCCGTATATTCGCATCTTTCATTTAATCGTTCTACATTCAATATAATTTATCATGCATCACGCTTTTAGTAAGCATAGTTGGGCCAATGAACGTGGTTAGCATTACCACGCCTCTTTCATACTTCATATATGAACTCATATTCTTTTTGCTCAATTAATACATTTAAATTTTCAGAAATCAATGCAGAAATGTGATCTATATCATACAGTTTCCATTAAAATTATTCTATATTATTGGTTGTCGCTCCTTTTGACTTCCAGCCGCTCGGGAACGTTTATCCAATTCAGGCAATTTCCAGACAATATATAAAGATGTCGGCGCTCGAAGTTTTATCAATTAAAAACGCCGTAATTTTGTCAATTTTGATATTTTTTGTTTAAAAACTTCAACACATCGTAATAACATTTCAAAATTTAACAAAAATATGAGACGTTATTGCTTAATGCAATTGCATCGGGTCTGTCAGGAAAGACTTTATACGCGTCACTAATTTGGACAGATAGTCGCCTCATTCTCGGAGAAAATCAATCTTTAAGGCGTAGACTGTCTAATATTTTTTAGTTTATACTTTGGGTTTAATATGGCCACCGTGAAGTTGTGAATGGAATGAAGCTGGAAACTTTTTCTTGTACTAAACATTGGATTTGACGGTTTTTATGTATTCTTGACGAATCTTGTTGAATCGTGTAATTGTTTCTAGCGAATTGTTTACGTGCCCAAGGTAACAAAACATCGTTTAAAATCATTTCACGGTAGATTTCCTGATTTACATTTAGTTGTGGCAGTTATTGTGATCATCACTGATACTGGGACTTGCTTTCATAGAGCAATTCACGTTTAATTCTAAATATTCTTTTGATTTGAAATCTAACCATGCAAGGCCATTTGTTTGTGTACATATTGCTAAACCGCAAAAATATTTTGATTAGGAGAGACCACATTTTCAATCTCGCCACTAACGTGCAAGTTTTTTTACACCCTTACTCTTGCTAGGCGAATTGCCTTTGTGTAGGTGTTAAATCTTACACTTCTTATATTTTTCTTTAGGTCTTTAATCATATGCGCTCCTTGGTACGAGCAGACACATTGAATATTTTCGCTATTTGAATTGCGCTTTAGTTTTCTGACCTTCTCCTTACAAACCATTTCTGGTGATGTTCCTGTTGCGCGGATGTCCACGCTGTTTTTATGCTATTAGTATCATTGTAACGTGCAATAATCCGATACACAAAAATGTTGTTCTCTCTTAAATGCCGTAGCTCATATTAACAATTGCTAGTTACGATTTTGCAGCCAAATAGGAAGTAATGAAACTGTTGCGTTTGAATTCCATTTCGATAACATAAAGCGGTATGCCACCGTAGGCTTGTAAAGAATATAACAAACGGACGCTTGTCAAAAAACGAGCGCGCTGTCATTAGTCGTTTGATTGAATATATGAATGTGTTTGTTTTCTATATTTTTTGTCTTGTACTATAATAAATTCATTTCTCTACTAAGCCACTGGGCCAACAAATCGCTCTCAGTTTCCAATTAGGCCGTTCATTCATCCAACTTCATTCCCTACTATTGCATATTCCACAAGCGTCATATCTTAAAGTGTACACAAAAGATGTAAAATTCTGGCTAAACGAAAGGTTGTTCTAAAAACAACAATAACGAACCTATCGGCACACGAACTTTCACAGGCCGCCAGTTCTCCAGTTATTACAATGTGTATACAAAGTAATATAGTATGAAGGACGTTTCAATGACAACAAATGTTTTCGCAGCTACCAGGAAATGATTTGTAAGAATAAAAAAAAAAAAGAACTTTGAACAATAGAAAACACACACATACATAATAGCTTTTCACACATATAACAAATGTCGTTGGCCTATAGGAGCAACATCAACATTTTATATCCATCCCCACTTTATTTCTACCAACCGTCTAAACAGTCAAGGTAGCCTCGAAAAAACACGTTTTGTTTCAATGGACTCCGTGAGAATTGTCAATGTGGTAATGGGGGAATTGTTTATGAAAATTAGTAACTAAAGATTTATTTATGAAAAACTTAACTTGGAAATAAATGGAAATTTCTATTCTCTACGTATAGAATACGTAATAGACAATCCACTTGATTGAAATACAACGTTTGTGGGAAGAATAATCGCAGTGCTTCTGTTCAATACAGTGAAATAGCCATTTTAAGACATCGACCAATCCAACGATGTATTGAAGTGCATGGGCATGTCATCGCAAAACCTTAGTCGGTTTCTATTCTGATTATTGCAATCTTTTTTCTAAAAGTCTAAAATGATTTAATTTTTTAATTATGATATTTTTTCGGTCTCCTTTTAACAAATCGTAAAACATGATATGAAATAACTGATTAAATTTAATATGTTGGCATATTTGTGACCGACTGTGGTGCGATTGATTGTTAGTCCATGCAACTATCGTTCGCATGATGTCAGATTCAATCTCCGATACTGCCACCAATCGATGTGTCTAATGAATACTTTGAGTAGTCGATAAGTCTGGTTAATGCTTCTCAAACTGTGTTAGAAACGCAAATTTCAGTATCGTCAGAATCGTTTATGGTCAGAATCGTCGTTGCGAGTCCCGTTGAATGAATCTAAAAAGTAGGGTGCATGTAAGTCCGCTGGCGGTGAGAAACTCTTCCCTATCTCATTCACGGGATGCAACCGAATTTGGTTTTTGTTTATATTGGCATAATTTACATATTGTCAATTTGTGTTTCCCCCGCTAGATCTAACTTTTTTGCAACCAGTTTAGGGGTTTTTATATTTTTTTATTTTAACTTTAAGCTACTTTCTGTGTCGTTTCATAAATTGTTTAGCATTGTTCAAAGAGCTTATAATAATAAGAGGACGAATATACCATTACGTGTTGTTACAAAGGCAGCGAGTAGAAAGAAAACAAACGAAAAGGAATTGGGTAGCAGTGTTGCCATAAAAAATCAATGTGTACAAATGTTTATAAATGTTTTCTAACGTTAAAACGCAAATGATTTTTGTGTAATGTTGATGATATTGGAAAAATGTATAAACATAAACACGAAGATCTTATATTTTGTCCGCACATGTAATTATAAAAAGGAAAAGCGCGTTTGAAATTGTGTAAAATTATGATCTGGCAATGATGAACGTTCAGATTTTCTATATTATCGCCAGAATTATAATGGAGGAGAAATGTTATGGATATAATCTCTGGCTTTGCTATGTCTTTTCCAGTATTTGTATATTGCAAGGAAACTTTATTTAATTTTGAATTTGCCGTTGTTAAATATTGAGTTTTTCAAGAACAAGAAGTAGTCGACATTACCAATAATAAAAACAAAAAAAAACCTGGATTTACATTAATATTTACAGATACAGTCGAATAAGGTTATAACGAAATCGTAGATACCACGGGACATATTAGCTCGTTATAAGCGAAGTTCTTTATATCAGTTGTAAAGTTTTTCCAACCTATTTTAAAACAAAAAAAATAAATTTTTTTAGTTGGAAACAAACAAAGTGTTGAAAAATATTCGAAAATTTCGTAGCATGTTTTGCTTTCACACCGACCACATTAATGATAATTTCTTGATATCAACGGGTCATCCATTTTTTTAAGAATTTTTTTTAAGAAAATTTAAAATAACAAGAACTATATTCTAATTCGTTTCGAATAATAACATTTGTACTTATATCGGATATTTGTACCTATCACAACAAATATTGTGCTGCTTGGAAATTGCGTCATTGATTTGAATATTGTTAACTAAACCGAACTTGTCTAAATTAATATTATACAAAAATCTGTAGTAAATGGTGATTTGAGTTTGATTTTATTTCAACAGGCAAGTCCACGCCTGACTTCGGTATTTTTTACACTTTCGTATGAACATTGAGTGTTTTACTCGCGGGAATAAAGGAAATATTGAAAAATTGTCATAAACATTAACGTTGAATAAATTTCGTTCAATTCGCATGCACAGAAGCTAGCAAGCACAACAAAACAAATAAAAACTTCAAATAAGAAATGTGCGTTTTTCCTGATGAATGTATTTTATCAAATCTTGTATATTAGTCGATTATATATGGATTAAAGTTGTTCCCAGGAGTGGAATCTATTATAATGCTGATCTAGTCTGAATTCAAAATACGATATTGCTTTAAAATATCGTTGCGTGATGTTGATTGATTTTCTTACTAACGTTGATATTTAATTACTACATTTTCATTAATTTAGTACTTTATAGTTAAGACCCAAATACAGCAGATTCAAACAAACCCCTATTATTTAATTAGCTTTTCTATAGAAATTTGGTTTTAGTACTACTTTTAAGGCGCTAGAGTCATATTTTTTGTCGAAAATCAAAATTCGATTATAATTCTTCGTACGGAGGCTTTGAAATATTAATTTTTCTACACAAATATTTCAATGTTTCAAATTTCTGTCTGAATAATTTATACTTTTCTACTTCTTAAAGATTTCTCCAAGCTGTGAAATAGCAAAATAAAAAAGGTTTTAACCTATCTCCGAGCGCAATATCTCGAAAACAGAATCTTTATATTAAAATTCATCAATTCCTGATGGCTCTGAGGCATTTTTTCAATTCCACAATTCAATTTTCAATGTCGTTTTTCTTTGAGTTGAATGCTATTGTAGTTATTTTTAGTAGAATTATGTTAAACTTTTGTACTTTTGTACTGAAATACATTTTAATAACATAAATACTTAGCGAAAAAAGCCAAAAATATCTAAAAAATTTATGAAAAAATCAGAAAAAAACTAAAGCGCTAAATCCAATTTTTTGCCTGCTAATCAGGTTGGAAAAAAGTTAAATTGGCAATGCTGGTGCATATTATTGCACCGCATTACATAATAATTGTACAATAATTGCTGTTTAAAAATAGTTATTGCTTATAAATTACGTGAAATTGTAGAATGGAGAATGCACGTAAATACGTGTGAAAATGAATACTAAAAGAATAACGAATAAGTTCAACTATATTCTAACTTCACCTATATTACTTTTACTTTCTATCACATGTATATTTCTGAAATATTCCGTTTTCTGCATCCTATTTATTGATACTAATTATTAATAAAACATACTGTTTGCTTCAACTACTATTCAGATTATATCAATAGTAATTCATCATATAAATAAAAAAGTTTTGATGTAAATGTTACCAGGAAATACTTAAGTATGTCTATATTTTGCGCAATAATGTTTCGCTCATTTTAATCAGTTGAATGTAATGTAATGCCATGCGAATCTACAATAGGTTTATTTTCTGGCATGAGTCAATTTTATGGAAATTTAAGATCGCATTACCATTTAAATTTTGTATAAAGCTTACGGTTCATTTACATGATATAATTTCATTGACAATTTTATAAACAACATCCATCTCTGCTCCATTGATAAATGCAGTTTGGAATGTAAGTTCTCAAACTATGCTCTCCATTGCCTTTAGTAATTGTTTATTCATTTGACGTTATTGTTCATAACACATTAAGTCATGCTAACAAATATTGTTTACTATAATCTAAGTACCTATTTTTTATTACAAAGCTTTGAAAAAAATAGTATTACGATGTACAGTTCGAGTAGGTAATGTGTTGTATAGTATTACGACAAATATTTATTCTAATCGCAAATAAAATATTCTATTATAGCAACGAAGCTTAATAGATAAATTGTACACAGTTCGTTGCCTGAGAGAGGGGGCAAAATGTGTAAAATGTGTGTATTAAATGATGTCAAGTTATATAAAAGTGCTGGTAGGTTTGAGATATTAGGTAGCTCATTGTGTGAAAAATTGCTATTAAAGTGTCGAATATAATAGGTTTTATTTTATGCTCAATTAGCATGAAGATGATAAATTGTTTGACTGTCGCCACTAAGAGTTGAATGACAAAACCAATGATGCCGATCGGTAATGATAAAATGTAAAATAATGCAGCATTTGGTGTGGACAATTGTTTCTTTAACATTTCTAATGTATTTTGAACATTATTTTAAAATATTTGATACTGGTAATTATGTAACGCACATAAGGATGCGTTTAGATTACGAGGAAATTTCAGATCAAATATGTTGCAGGTCTATTTTTGTGTAAACTATTATATATCATAAAACTGTATCACTAATATAAATCTACATTAAACTTGAATCAATAAATTTGTACCAACGATCGTAACGGTTATGAACAGCATTAATAACTTGGCTTTTTCCCGCTAGGTTTAGCCTTTTTTAACTTTCAGCTTTTTTCTGGTTTTTTTCGTAAATTTTTTAAATTTTTTTGTTGTCTTCACTAATTACGTTCTTGAAATTTGTTTCAGTATGATGAAGGATTAAAAAATAAACAAAACTTTTGCAATTTGGACTGACCTATATCATTCAATATTTAATTTTTTCTCATTATTTTTATTTCCCTCCATTTCACCTATTTTTAGTGCATTTTAATATGATCGTTATAAGTTAATAGTTACTAGCTAATTTGATGTTATATTCTAAGTTATATTTTGTTTTTGTTTTTTTAATTCCAGTAGTATTTATTTTATGCATTTTGTAATTTGCTTAATATTGGCCAAAAGGCTTTAGATTACACTGACTTGAATAAATCAAATGAAAAGTTGCTATAGTAACTTAAACTTAAAAAAAAAAACAATGTGACTACGGAAAAATCTTGTTGCGTTGAAAAAAAGGGCACTACGGAGGAAGTAAAACACCTCAGATTCAGAATCCTAATTTTCGAGCCGTTGCGCACGGAGGTAGGTCAGTAAAATAGCCTATATAAACTTTTACGAAATAAAAAAGTATAAAATATTCGAACAAACTTGAAACATTACATTTTTATTTGTGTAAAAAAATAAATATTTCAAATCTTCATATGAACTGTAATTGAATTTTAATATTAAACAATAAAGAATTTATTGAAAAATGTAAAAAGACTGACTCCAGTGCGTTCAAAATAGTATTAAAACCTAATTGCTATAGAAAACCTAATTAAATATTCGTTTTTTTGTTAAAACCTGTTGTACTCGGGTCTTTCCTATTAAGTACAAATTAATGTAAGCCTGATACATTCAGTAATGAAATGCCAACATTAGTAAGAAAATCAACTTCACATAATATCTTGGCCTTGTTGATCAATATGATGAGGCGAAATCGGATTTTAAATTCAGTAATTTCATAGACAATGGAAACAATTTTAATTCACACATTAACCGAATTACATGTAACGTTTGATGAAATATGTTTAAAATGAAACACGCACATTTCTTACTTAAATTTTTTATTTGCTGTATTGAATAAATTGGCCTTTTTCACTGCTGGGTTGTGTGCCTACGTATTGAAGAGAATTCGTCTAATATTATACTCGGATGATATGATATAACAGTTTTTGAAAAGTTTTAATATTGCCTTTATTCCCGTGAGTATAATCATTAAAAAAAATTAATTTGACTTTTATTTTCAATTATACTTTTGCGGAACACAACTCAAGTTTTAATATGATTTGAGTTTGTTAAGGTAAATATTAGCAGTTTTTCGTTTTCGTCAGTTCTCCTTACCAAAAGCTGTACTGTACTCCTTTTTACTGTACAAATGGGTTTGAGTTTACTGACATGTCAAAAATTGTTCGAAATTTAGGTAATATATTTTTTGTATGTAAAATATATGATGAATATACTTGAATGAATGAACGAATATACTTGTTCATACCTTCAAGTTGCAACAAATATTTTTCTAGCATATTTCTAGTATCGAAACCAAAATCCTATTCCCACGCTCGTGAAGAGTCACTTTTTTGTACTGCATTTACGGTATGTCGGTTTTTTTGGAAAGAGCTTTGTTTGAATAACCTGCCGTTTTTTCTTAAGTAAAATTTAAAATTAATAAAAGCAAAATAAATTTAATGATCCTGATCATTTGTCTAGCAATCATAACTACAAAATATAAATATTGACCAAAGACCTTGCATAGATATTAGCATTAAAGAAACCATATTTGGAAATAAGGGCGAGGTTTCATTGAGGGATGCATTTTGGAATTACCAGCAACATGGCATTAAATTATCGAACAAACCGGAGCATATTTCACATAAATCGGATCATTCTAGCTATGCTAAATAATTAATTACACAAAATGGTTCCCAAATTGAAAAGCAATATTCTAAATTACTCCTGACAGATGAAACGTGTAAGGATTTTAGTGCAGAAGGGTCTTTAAAATCTTTGGTATTTCTTTTAATAAATCTAAGCGTAGTACACGCTTTGGACGTATATACTCAATAATTTTTTTTTTTCAATTTTGAGTCAAGATTCCCAAATATTTAACTCCAACACGTTCTCAATAGAGTAATTATAAAAAACTGAATCACGGTAGCGGGCATATGGCATACAGCAGCATTTTTATTACATTTAATACAAGTTTATTAATATTACACCACCCGTTCAAAGCTATAAAGTCCCTCTGAATCGAAATAGAATGATGTATACTTGCAACACCTGTATACAACTTTTACTGCATCTTATGCAATCAGTTTAAACGCCAGTTAAAAATGACCTCCGTGATATCTCAAAATATTAGATTATATTTAACTTTCTGTAGATATAAATTAAAAACAAGCTTTCTGAAAATTTCCCAAATTTATGACATTTGATTGTCAAGCGACAACATCGTCAGGCGCTCGCAATGTAAGCAACAAGATTCGTTTGGAGACGTTTGAAAGAACAGGTGATTACAACTGAGTGATTCCCATATGCAGAAGAGATGTCACACAACCCAATTCCATTACCGATTTAAAATTGTGTGTAGTTGACTGTGCCCGCTTGCAGTAAACAGATGATGTCACCGCTTACACTAACCTACCAGATGTCTTCTTCGAAAGCAGTACGTTGAATTTAATTTTTGAATACAAATTGTTTAAATATATGACACATTACAATCTAAATATTGTGCGGATAATATTATTGTTGAGATTGAGACGTATAGTGTGTGGTGAGTACACACGACTATCGTTCGCATTATCGTGGGTGCAACACCTGATCCAACCACCTATCTTTCATTGAGCGGCGGTCATCTCGATATGTCTGACGAATCCTTCGAGTAGTCGAGTAATCGATAAGCGTAGTAAATGCTTCCTAAATTGCAGGTTCCGTTGAGTGGAGTCAAAGAATAGAATGCGCAAGGAACGCAAGGAATCTGTTGTTCTTATTTTTAAATTGTATTTATTTTGTTTCAAACAAAAATATAGTTAAAGTTGGAGTAGGTTTTATTTTTACGCAAAAGTTGGGTTAAGTTGCGTTTACAACGATAACGGTACTTGCTACAGGCTTTTACAATGTTAACAATTTTTTTTTTTTGAAACTTTCGAGCAAATCCGATCGATTGATTATTACAATTTTCTTAAAAACAGAATTGTTTGTTTCCCACACACAAGCAGTGATACTGGTGAGTGAGGTTCCATTTTATCGCAGAAGTTCGGTTATATTTTTTGTGCAAAAAAGGAAAGGACCTCGTATGAAATGCCATGAGTGGGAAAGAGATAGACAACAAAAATTGTCCATATGGAAAAACCATACATATTTCCTTTGAATTTGCATCATACAAGAAACTCAAGTAAAAATGGTTTATCTCGATTTTCTGCTGGGGAATTCCCAGAAACTAAATTTTCATGAAATGAGTTTTCCGACTAACTGGAAATAGGATTTCTGAAAAATCGGGTATTTGAACGCTACACTGATAAAGAAAACTCATCATCGCATTGATGACACGCTAACATCAAAATTATTACATCAGTGAAGTGAAGTTACATCAGTGCTTATGACAAGTGCAATGATAAAATATATTTTAAATATTCTGCCGCAAAATTAGAAACTATAATTATTTTGCTGTTTGACGTACATTAACCAAATGTATTATTATGTCATCAGTATGATAACGCTTACATCAATATTATGACTCTTACATTAATAACACGTCAAGGTTTTCAATCGACGGAATATTGATTATATGTATATACGTAAATATATATATATATATATTTATATATCTCAAACCCCTTTGGGGATCCCGATCTTTGTCACCCGCTGGAACATTGTGCGAAAAGTTTGCTGATGATATTGGACTTATTATTCTAAACGACGGACATTGTTAAGTACCACTTTCACTTTCCTATAATTATTATTGACAACAAGACCCAAGAAAAGAAGCAGCTTAATCCTAGATTTTTGGTGGAGAAAGCTAACTGGCGAGCCTTTCAAGATAAAATTACCACCATTATGCCTTTTTTGAGGAATCTGCAAACATAAAATGGGAGGCAGCTCAGCTTAAGAGAATAATACGCAAAGCTGCCAATGAAATCATACCACAGACAATAAAATCGAAAAATAATAACTCCCCAGCATGGTTCAACCTATACCTGGAACCTTTTTACAAGATATAGAAGTAAAGAAAATGTCATCAATTATAGACTAGTATGTGCTAATGTAAAACGTGAGTCTGTAAAGGTAAAGCGGAAAATCTGGGAAAAATTCTTAAACTCATTAAACCCAATGCTTGATATTAGAACTTTATGGAATAGAATCAGCAATATCAGAAGATAAAGAATGCATAACTTTTCTTCAATTATTGAAAATGACGCTATTATAAAAAGCTACCGATATCGCTAATAAATTTGGAGAAGTTTGGAGCTTTATTGCTTCAGATGAGAATTTTGATAAAAACATCGTTGATCGGAAGAAAAATTATTTTGATGGCCTTACCGCAGTTAATAGTTCTGACTTTTTCTTGTGCGCTGGTATTAATGCTAAGGAACTAAATTGGGTTTTGAATAATTCCAGAGGAACTACACCATCCATAGACAGAATAACATTTTCTATAGTTAAAAATGCACCGTTGGACATGAAGTTGAGGCTCGTTAGGCTCTGCAACAATATACTGAGAACGGGAATTTTTCCACACGATTGGAAGTTGGCTTTCCTAACTCCCATTCCTAAACCGGGAAAAAATCATAATCTATATTGGCTCATTTTGGTCTTAAATTATTGGTAGAGTATTCCGGAAGGTTTATAAGGTTTTATTTGAAGTGATAGATGGCGTTGGAGATGAGATTTTTGCAATTAATTTTTTTTACCACATTAACATTGAATCAAATAATGGTAGGTGACAAACATACCTACAAAAGGCATTTTGAAGGCAAAACAACGTTTGCCGGGTCAGCTAGTAAAATTATAAAAAGGGTATCGGCCTATTTCACTTATACCAGTATTATCACAAATTTTGGAAAAAATTATATCCATTCGTTTCAGGGGAGCCTATAAAGATAGTATATCGCCTAGTCATCATGCTTTCCTGCCCAAACATGGAGTGCATACATTATGTCATGAGCTCGAAACGGTATTCAAGACCAATTTATTTACGAAAAGCACAGCGCTGTTTTGTCAGAGGATATTGAAAAGCCCTTTGATCGTGTTGTTTCCATCTTTGTAATTGACGAACTAAAAGAATGGATCAATGGTGAGATTGATCCATTCATTTCTTTTTAGTAGGAAAATTGTGGTAAGGATCGATGGGTACATCTCGCGGCAAGGATCACCATTGTCCGTCTTCTTGTTTACCATGTACGCAAATTCCTTGGCAAAGTCTATTAAAAAACCTCCTAACATAGATTATGTTGGCATATATGCAGACAACATTTTTACTGTTGCATCCGGGTCACCAGATCAAGTGTTTTCGAGGCTTGACCTGTTAAATTATAAAGTTCAACAATGGGCAAAAACAAGTGGAGCTGTTATACCTGAGAGCAAATATGAAATTCTACATGTTTGTAGGAGAAGAAATTGCAATGTAAATGATGTAATGCTTGATAACGTATTAATTCCGTATAAAAATAACATAAGAATACTTGGTCTACATTTTCCAAAAAATCTACTGTGGAACTTTCACACTAAATACCTACGGGAAAAGTTAAGCAAGATTAACAACTTACTCTAGGAAGAAGGTACCACATATGGAAATTGCAATTAAGATTTACTCATCCTTGGTTTACGGCATAGTACAACACTGTGTGACAATTTACGGTTGGAATGTCAGAAAGTTAGACGCCTCAATTGACAGCTATTCTGGGATATCATTGTTAAAAAAAATTTAAAAGTGCATGTGCTGCTCAGCACATCATATACCTTTTAATGAAACTTGGCATACCTCTACCTGATAAGCCTATTGGACGAGTTACTTTTCATAATTTTATGGAAATTGATTACAGTCTAACTGAGTACAACAAACACACTACTAATCGGGAATTCCTCAAATCCTTGATAAAAAAATCGTGAAAGTTTATTATACCGCAAAGTAGACAAAATGCGGCTATGTATGGAACAACACATCGGGCAGATGGCTGCCGCGGCTTTGCTAGCACACACGCGGTCTTTTAATAAAATTTTCAATGACCGTTTTGCATAAATGCTGCGGTATTTCATTAATGCAGCGTCCCATTTCCTCTTTTAAGACTTGAGTCGTCGTTGGCTTATTCGCGTAAACCATCGACTTCAAAAAACCCCAAAGAAAAAAATCTAATGGTGTTAAATCGCACGATCTAGGTTGCCATTTCTGATCTCCAAAACGCTTAATAACACGAACGGGAAATGACTGATGCAGCAATTGAATTGTTTCTCTGGCTGTATGACATGTGGCGCCATCTTGTTGAAACCACATGCCCTCCACATTCATTTCTTCAATTCTAGGCACGAAAAAACTGGTTATCATTTCACGGTACCGAACACCATTGACTGTTTGCGCTTGACATGCCTCATTTGACTCTTTTGGAGCATTATTGTGACCTCAAATTGATCGCAATTTGCGAACTGTTGCCGCAAAACTTTCACCATTTTGATAAAACAATTTCACAATGAGAATGCGTTGTTCATTCGTGTAGCGCTCCATGACTAACCTCGTACCTTCTATTAGCAAACAATAACAATTGTTCAAATGTCAAACAATGACACTTCGAATGGCGCCAAATTTAAATCTTGGGTTCTTGTTGGGACACCCTTTACAAACACATGCACATATACCTAATTTAATTTATCTTTCCTTGGAAAACCTGAATTAAATTGTATTACTTGATTGTACATATTCTATAAGTGTAAATATGTTACAGATAGAAAAAACAAACTTATGCGTGCATATGGTCTATTTTACCCTGCGCTTTTCTTTTGTTATATTTTATAAATTTATATAAATATATATTCAATAAATAAATAAATAAACATATAATAAATATATATGCATATATGTACATATACATAATATATGTATGCATATAATGTATACACCAAATTAGTTCTATGTTGACTTTTCACAGTCAAACTCCGTTTAAAAAAATGGCAACACCAACCTCTTTTTTGTTGATTTACAACACTGAAGTCTAAATAATGTACGTTTTTACGTCGCAATATGCTCGATAATACTTTTGTAAGAAAGACGCAACATATAAATTATACAAATATAATGTCGAATATATAATGGCATAAAAACATCATCTGATTTCAGTGTTGGAAAGTAATACAAAAAAAGCTAAATTTTTTCACGAGCAAACAATGTCTCTTGAAATTTTTTACTCTTGAGCTTAAGGTCACATTTTAAAAGTGAAATTTTCTTAAATGTTTTTGAAATAATAGGGATCTTAGATATCACCCACGAGTATGACGGCTTCCACACTCTGACAGTCGCACACGCTAGCCACTGAATCCTACACAGTTAATCAAAATTAACTTATTGCCTTCGTAAGGCCAATGGATTAATCTCATCGAGTCGTTAAACTGTACTATCAATTTTATAGTAGAAAACTATGTGCCGTATTCAATTTTGTATCAAATATAAATTTTGTTCGAAAATATTTTTGACTTTAAACAAATTGATTACTTGAAAATTCTTGATTTAAAGATATGCTGTTGCTGTACTAGTAGTTCGGCAAAGGTCAGCAAAACTGTCAACTGTTAATAATATCATAAGGATTTAAATCAACAGTGCACCATGCAACTATGGCAAATAAAACTTCGGTTTGCTACAGGATAAATCCTTCATTAGAATTCATTGCTATCTCATTGGGATAATGCAATATGTATCCAACGAGCAATCATTAAATATTAGAATATTAGATGTAATATTAAAAGTGAGGTCCAACCCACATACCCCCACACGCCCATTTCACTCGTTCAATTCAATTTCCTATATGTATCATCGTTTTGTGATATGAGTTGGTATTGAACAAAAACGAAATATTTACTGACGTCGATGAATGAAAATATATTTCCTACCTCACGTAGACAATACGACAACCGGCTACGTCTTACATCCTCCCTCCGTTTCCAATCTGCCAGAACTGGCTGGTGAACAGCATAAGCGAAAGAAAAAGAAAATATTGCCGACAGGTTTGACAAAGTTTATACTTTTGTACTTTTTGGTTTTGATACATTTCGAACCCCGAAAGCGCTACGGCAGCCCTTAGGTGGAAAGTTTTTTTCTTATGGTTATTTTATATATTTTATTTCATTTTATTCTTTTTGTTTACTTATTGAATGGAATCTTTTGCTGTAAATCTAAACTTTAGAAGCATTTACTATTCTAAAGGATAGACTTCCGCTTAAAGAAACAATTTTTAATTCATGATATCAAGGACGAAAGCCACGTAATCATCGAAACGTATCAGCAACTTTAAATAACTGCCCTATTTTTTGTACGGTGACTATAATAAAATCAGAATTTTATGTAAATATTCAATAAGTATCAGAAATAAACAGGAAACCAATTTGTTGTCTACTTTTCTTCCAGTAAACAGAAATAAATAGATAACTTCAGAAAATTAAAAAAAAATTACGTAATTTCAATTCCCATTATAAGATAATTAAAATATTTATATGTAAACAGAAAGAAGATCGCCCAACTTCATTTTCAATACCGAGGAGATAACAATATTTTTGAAATTTTGAAATGTAAATGTAACAGAGCTGTTATCCGGATTATTTTTTTTTTTTAATAAAATGCAAAACTGTTTCAAAAACTCCAGGTTTATTTTTGGGGGTAATGCTTATTTCGGCATAAGGGGCATACGAAAGGAGTCTTTGGAGCTATTTCCTTCTGCCATAGTATAAATAAACTCAACGTGATGATATAATAAATTATAAAGTATGACATTTTTAGGTCGCAACGAGCTTCCTGCACAGATTTTGAGGGATATTTACATAAATAAAATCCTAAAATTACTACCAAATTAAAGAAATTCTAAAAAATAGGAAACATTTTTTTTTGTATTTGCATTAGTGATGCAGAATTTTTGTTGCAAATTTGAAAAAAGTTAATTTTTATATATTTATAATCGACCTTGAAGCTGAAAACCAAATAAATTATAATATTTCAGTAAAAAAATATACACGAATAAAGTTTGGCAAAGCATTAAAAATAAAAATGCTTTTTGAAAAAAAAGTTGTATGGAGTAAAAAGTTTTACCACGTTTTTTTTTTTTTTTGGTATGTCAAAATTTAAATTTTATCCTTTTTCTAGTAGTTGGAGCAAGAAATTTTAAAATAACAACCAATTTGGGACGGACGAAGTTGGACAGTGCAAAGTGGGAATACCGATAGAGGCTGCACCAAAACATGGAGCAACAAATCAATAGTTCTTTACCTCAAACGAAATGTTCACTAAATGAGGTCGAACTCTGACGAAATCCGTGGCTTTTGGAAGCAATTAAAGCAAGGCATATTTTTAAGGGGGTATATAAGCACATGGACGCATATGAAGCATTTTAAGCTGGTCTCAGACAATTGAAGTTTGTATAAATGATAAAACTAAACTTTGATAGGTGGTTTGTAAGGCGGTCCATGCCAAAATGTCGGCTATTTTTCATACTTAATACTTATTACGTATGCTGAATATATTGGATTAGCAAGAAAATAATTTCTGTTTTTTTGCACAAAGTAAAATTGAAGTCCATTATTCAAATAATTAATTTTTGATGAGCTATGTAAGTGTCCTTTTGAAGGATAAAAAGTGTCATGCACATGCACAAAGTAAATTGACATTATTTGTGCAAATAAATAATTTTTGATGAGCAATGTAAGTGTCCTTTTGGAGTTGTTTCAATTAAAAAAATTCAGCAGATTTTGGAATAAATGAAAACCCCCAATATTTTCTGCTAAGTTTGTCAAAGATTTGTAAGGCCAAAAACTGTTGCGGAGGGAAAATAATGCATTTGTGATCCACCAATCAAGTCCTTTTTTCATCATACAACAATTTGATGTGATTTAGTCTCTGACGAAGTTTAAGCAAGACCATTTTGCTTTGATCTGAACCTCTTTCGGTTAACATTGTAATAAACTCAACGTGCATGCCCCGAGAAAGTCTGCTACAAAAAAAAGGATAATTTTTGGTTTCTTTTAAGCAATAAATCGCAAATGCCCACATGCTCTTTCTAAGTGGGCCTCCCCTAACTTGTGTGAAAACGAAATATCAGATTTTGTAACTAGTCCAAGCTATTTAAAATGGCTTGTAAATTTTTTTTCGGTTGAAGTTATGTAAAACATAAAGAATCCATTTTTTTATATTTTACATAATTTTAATACTATTACTACTATTTTGGTAACGTATGGAACGCTTTCAGCTTCTCTGCAAATTCTTGAACAGAAGTGCGTCGGTGTGACATGTTTTTGATTTCATGCTGATCAACATTGTTCACTCATCAACCTCACATTTTGATCGAACCCTTTCGAAAACCAATTTTGAAACATGCTTTTTGTTAGGCATCTAAGTTATAAACGTGACAAATAGCATGGTGTGTTTCCGTCGATTTTCTTGCACTTTCTACAATAACAGAGTAAAATATGCCAAAAATGTTCCCTCTGTGCCTCCCTCCATAATCTTAACGAAAATGTTATTATATTATAAAAATTCGATGTCAGGAGATCGAAGCTTTTCAGAAAAAAAATTTGAGTATTTGTATTCGTTTTGAGAGTTCGACTTTTAAAGTACGAATTGACATAGATCACTTTTAAACTTAACGAACATTTAAGAATAAAATATTTTTGTAATAATTAACGTGTTTTGTGGTCTTATCCGTTTTGAAGTATGCCATTCTATTTAGTCTGGATGAAAAATCCAGACAGGCTGTATAAAATATTTTATGTGTGTGTCTTTTGTTATTTTAAGAAAGGGATCTGCTGGATATTTAGCCGACAAACTGATTAGCTTCTGATGTTTTTTCTCCATACACTTATTACATTTTCCATTTTTTTATGTTTAGTTGACCTTTATCTTTGTTACTTTAAACAATTATTAGGTTTGGGGATTTAAAGAAAATTGTTTAATTTTTTTCTATTATTTATTCCAATATTTCAACTGTCATCGTCAGTCATCATCAGAGAAAAATGTTCAAGCCTGATAATCGCTTAAAATAACTTTCAAATTTCTTTGTGTCATCTCCCTCTTTCGTCGTTTTTGCCCGATTTGACCACTTTCAAAATAAAAATAATATACACGAATAGACTAACTATAATTTTTTTTTAATTTTACGAAAATGATTTTATGCAATCAGGGATCGTAACATAGCAATGAAAAATATGTTTTCAATTTTATTTTTGGATTTTGGACCCGGACCACCAAACTGATATGTCAGAAATAAATGTATAACAGAAAATTTTATCAGCTGACCTAAAGCATTAAAAAAAGAAAACAAAAAACGCCACCTGTAAGCTAAAACTGAAATTATTTTTTTTGCCAACAATAAAAATACAATGCATAAAACCGGTTTGAAAGATAAAAACTATCACTTGGCCAAGTTATCCGTTTGTTGGATACCAACTCTAACCCCGAAAATAAAGATAAAAACTATTCTCAAGTCCTTATGATTGAAAGATAGTGGCTGTTAATTAACATATTTTTCCTACTTCTATGGAGGTAGGAAATATGCTTATACTGGTATGGAAATATTTCTAATGTTAGTGACGTACAATGTAAAAAATATCCATTTTTAGTGCCGCCAATCTTGAAAAAGCATCATTTGAAATGTATTCTGTTGTTCATTTCATAAATGAAATTTATCATCCCTGATTGCCAACGACGTCAACAATTTCTCGTAACGTCTTATCACCGATTTACGATGAAAAGAAGGTGGAAGACGGATGGGAGCACAAACTCGTGTCGTGAGAGCGCGATAAAAAGAGCAACAATTTTATTAAAGGCCGTAGAAAAACAGAAACGTTTATATGAATCCCGGGTAATATTCCTGCTGTGCGCGTGTTGGAGAAGACAAGAAACAAAGAGACTTTTCTATAGGATGGTTAGTTGTTGAGGGAATACTTGTTGGCTTCGCAAACAACATGACTTTCAGGTATTCTTTAAATTGAATATTATGAAATTTTTGTATTTTGAACTTTGTCCATTGCTGTTGCAAATTGATAACGCAAGTTAAGGAATGAAAGATTTCAAAAAAAAAAGAGTGAATAATAGCACAAAAGGGTGCCAAAATTTTTAAGCATCAACCACTTGTACTTTGATCAGCACAAATAATTAATGTTAAATATTTTGGCATGGAAAAATTTTCCCTCCCAAAAATAAAATAATAAAATAATAATGACTGAAATGTTCTAGAAAATTTTCCATGAAAATTAATCATCCCAATGACGCGTTGAGTGTAAAGAATGATATGATATTGTAAAGAAAGATATGATATTTTTTAGTCAACAAAAACACTTGTTGCCAGCCTATGAAAGATGTTTAATAACCAGTTACATTCACTGCGTAAAAATAATATTTTTCAAAATCATTAAAATCATTTTACTGAGATTATGTGACGCAGACTACGAGTATGTAAAGAGAAATACTTTAATAACTATTGGGATCTTGGAACATGTATAGGTACATATGTCGGTCAACAAACTGTTGATGTTAAATGTTTGTGGAGGAAGATGTCAGTGCTGTTGTTCATTTGTAAACTTATATGGCGTAAGAAGAGATTTGTGAATTTTGGTAGACGTTAAGACCAAAGTGAGTTGATTTAGCACATTTCGTATTAAAGATTAAAGGAATTGGTGGTTGTTAACCGAAAAGTATTACCACGTACAATTACATATTTTCGGTTAGAAACCGGAATATATATTTGTAATCACGTTGGGCCGGAATGGGAAACAATGTGCGTAATTCACGTGCTGAGACCGTCCCAGGCATAGCGGTTTACGCGGTTGTCGCCGACACGATAGCCAAGATTCACACTAATTCCGAGAAATCCTGTGTCCTATTTGTGGGTTGTAAATCGACATTTAAACTTTGCTTTTACTTAAAAAAAAGCAGGCAAGCAACAGATTAAGCAGTTATTTATTATTGAATAAAATAAAGAATTGGATAGGCACTATGGGATTCGAAATGGACCTGTGAGAAACTTTAGAAGCAATCGATACGTCCCGCTACTGAGAAAGTAAATAATATTCTTTTGCGAAATTAGTCTACATTCATCTCCAAATCAATTCAGTTATTTATTTATTTATTTGGCATTACCTGTAATAATACTTAATATCTTCTAATAAAATAAAAAAAAAAAAAATAATAAAATATTAATAAGACTTAATATCTTCTAATAAAAGTACAGATTTTGAGTTTAGTGTAACAATATTTTTATCTGATTTTGTTTCATATAAAAAAAAAAACAAATTACTCCATATACTTAATAAATTGAAATGACCAAAAATAACTTTTTTCAAATGTATGCATGAAGGTAGTGAATTCCAAAGATGTATACATACTATGTACATACAACTGCCATTCAGAAATCAATCTTCTACCTCTCCCCGGTATTAAACCATTTTATCATTTGTTCGTGCAAACTTTATTTTATTATATAGTCGAGAAGGTTCATGGGTGCATATAATAAATTTTGAAAAGTAGCTACATACAATTTTATTTTGCGTAATATTTTGCGATATGTGACCGTATTTTTTTTTAAACCCTACACATATCTTGCCACAACATTATACGCTAAATTTGATATTCTAAGGCTTACAGAGTCACCCATAATAACAAAATGAGCATAATATAAATTTTAGCCAGGAGGAAACGTATATTTACAGATGTAAATGTACAGATCACGTGAGGTTATTGAAAACGATTTCAGGATAAAATATTTCTTTCGTTTGCTTGGGTCCTTAGACTTGGAAGAATCAAGACAAAAGTCATTTGCTGTAGACCAATTATGTATAAAGTTTAAATCTAAATGTAAATCACAATAGTTTAAATGATTCGGAATGTCATTGTGCATTATTATAAATAATAGTGGACTAAGTATTGATCCTTGCGGGACACCTTTTAATACTGGTAATTGCTACGGTATTTTAATATTCGTACAAACGGACTGACAACGATCGGTTTAGATCGGAAGAAGGTGAGAAATTAGCAACGTTTTTAATCTCTTGTAAAGTATGCTACAATGAGTGAAATAAAACGGTCTAAAGGACAAGAAATTAATATTTTCGACATTAACATTTTTTCGTATTCCCCCAAATCGTATTCCCAGAGCTGTTGTGCAACTACGTTTTTGTCGAAGACCCGACTGTTTTTCTACGGAAAGGTTATTTTGAGGTATGAAGTAATATGTTTAGGAATTAATTTGTCAAAGATCTTTGATAAGTATGGTGATATAGCCATTGGCCGCTAATCTTCAGTTGCCTTTGGTATAGGGCATGATTTTGGCATATTTCCAATGTGCTGAATATTTCGACGAAATTTTTTTAAAGGATTTATCCAGATCCTTGAAATATGCACCATCCTGCACCATCATTTATAAAAAACTGTCGTTGGTCTGCAAATCTTGACATCAACTCGAACTTCAATTCCAACAATTTTGCCACTGTGCCACAGGGCGCAATATATTTATGAAGTAGCATTTCTTTGTTCGTTATTTGGGCGTGACTTTTTTTGGACATGATTTTTAAGTGAATCAAAAATGCCCTACATGGAATTATTGCTATTCACTGCTTAGCAGGTCTTTCGCACTCAGAGGACTGTCGGTTCTCTTAAGAAGTGTATTGATCAAGCCATGTTTCGTCCTTTTCCAGCGTTTAAACTTCTCCACACAGTACATACAAAAAATTTTTAAGGAGTTGATACCACATTGTTCAGTCCAACATTTTTCCCACATAACTTGACGCGAAAAAAATTCACATTTTAATAAAATAATGAATAATTGTTTTAACGACATCAATTCTAATTTAGTTACCCATGATTTTTGCAGTATTCTTTTCTTTATATAGCATTATTTATTTAATTATAATTAAACTTGATTTGCAATAATGTATACTGTTTACTTTATTTTGACGTTCACTGTATTTTTTAAGGCAACTTTCGTATTACGTGTTTAGAGAGCAAACATATGACGTTTTTGCTCACTCAGATGTCGAAATTTTAAGAAAGGAACATCAAACAAATGTGCAGGCGCAAGGGGCAGACACATTTAAATTTTTTTGTTTTGTTTGTGAATTTTAATTCATCATAGGAGAGCCTGTAGCAAGTGAAAACTCCCCCCTCTGCTTACGTCTTAGCTCCT
Organism: Philornis downsi; assembly: GCA_019455685.1. Lineage (NCBI taxonomy): Eukaryota > Metazoa > Arthropoda > Insecta > Diptera > Muscidae > Philornis > Philornis downsi. The sequence goes on from JAHXMU010000584.1 coordinate 1,403,766, forward strand.
ATCGGCGATAATTTTTTTTTCATCTGGCAAACACTCTCAAGTTTTAGTTAAAGTACTAACATATTTATTGTTTATTTTGTAAAATCGAAAGTTATCATATGTTTACATTTTTAAAATTATTATTTACAATATGATACCGAGTCTTTACAAAACACAAGCAAATATGCCAGAACTCTTTGATATTGCAGTGTTTAATAAAAAACATTCGCCTAAATGATAACAATAAATCAATATAACGTTTATCTTCAAAGTATATATTTTGCGATTATTGTTGGACTACTTTATAAAAGTCTTTATTTGCTTTAGAAATTACACCTTAGTAACAAAACAAAACATAAAACTTTTAAAAGGCATATAAATCAATATTTACTGCTATTTAAATTTATGTGACTTTCGTTAAGAATTGTGAAAGACTTATGAACATTATTGAATGCCATATTTGTATATTCTCTAGTATAGCATGGAGGTATCCTTTCAAAAATTAATAAAGTTGTATTTTAAACGTAAAAGAAACTGATTTTTAAAAAAAAAAAAAAAAAAAAAAAAAAAAAAAAAATGACGGCATTGCCAGCATTTTCATGTTGGTTTCCAACACTGAAATCGGAACGACTTATATTTCTGCTTCATAATATGTTCACTTCACAAGCTTACAAATTTATAATCGAACTTATTATGACGTAAAATTTTAATTATTCCGATTTCAGTGTCCGAAGCCAACAAAAAAATGTTGGCGTTGCCATTTAAAAACATTTTTGCACCCGAGAAAAACATAGTACCACCCAGTGCAAAAATTTGGCTTCAAATTTCTGGACCATTTTTTATATGGAGTTTCTCTGCGAAAAGTCAGTATAGTATCAACATTAATCAAATAATCTTTATCATCGGTCATTCATTCTTTTACGTTTATATTCTAAACATTATTTTTTTTCAAATATTGTCTAACATGGTTTGCACTTCGATTGATGGGATTGACTTTGCCTTGCAATTGCTCAAGCCCTGGTTCCATGGGCAGTGTGCCAGCGAGATCACAGATTTCAGATAGACAGTCATTTTATTTATTTATTTATTTATTTGGCTTGTAATTTGAAGTCTTCCGGCCAATTATAAGTGAATTACAATATGCGACAATTCATCTATTACATTTAATTTGCTCAATAATATAAATTAAAAAAAAAAAAACGCGTAATAAAAATTAAATATAAAATTTATAAAAATGTAATATGATTTTAAAGAAGGTATGATTATTAGAGACAAAAAAATATGAAAAAGACTAATTTAAAAATTAAACGGAATATAATCTGGATATTATCTCTAATATAAGATAATCGGTATGCAATAAAGGGTGCTCACAATTTAATTGAAAACAAAATTTATTGGAAAGTTTGGAAGTGTTGCAGAATGCGCCTTTTGTAAGAGTCAGGACATAATTTAAAACATTTTAAATGGCTTGGTAGTAAATTGCAAATTCGTGCTACTGCACGGCCCATGAGTGCGGTTCTTTTAGGAATAAGAAGCTGCTTATTACAAGTGGAATGTGAAAAATGTGAGTCAATTTAAACATGCTCGTCTGTGTATTTCTTGAAAACATAATAGAAGATAAACCGCTTGAGATAACAGACTGAATTCTTTCACCAAAATATCTCATTGTCATGGTCAGACTGTAGTTAGAATTGAGAAAAATCGTCCCAAAAGCAAATAACTTACCCACACAAAGGCTGCAGCCGTTTTTGAAAATTTCACCATTTAAGGGATAAAAAGGATCGTCTCAATCAATTCGTGTTATTATTTAAGGGACCGCCACGACACATTGCATAAGACCCTGTTAATCGAATGTGCCACTAGTTGGCAAATCGATCGACACTTGGAATTTAAGCATTGCGATATCAGATTCCGACGGGTTCCGCTGACTTTGAAAACGAAACCTCAGAGGCCCTGGGGAAAAGGACCTTCGTCATGACGTGGATTGCGTTAAATTCTTGCCTTCACTTTTGGAACTATTTCTAATGTTTTCTTCGGTGTTTTCTTGATAAAATTTATTTAAGATTAGTGGCTTTTCAGGCCACTGCATCCAATCCTAGTGTTGGGGCTGCCAACGACCACTAGGCTGGTGAGTTGAGTTAGCATGCAATTTAGATTTCTCAACTAGTCGCCTTCTCACTTTAGCTACCATCAAACGGATGTCTGATGACATTACCAGAAAATACTTGCCCGAAGGTCGGAAGTCGTGAGCTGCTTAGGAAATTCTGCAGAGGGATCTGCGACATAGTACAGGTATTGTAAGTGTAGATACAGTTTATATCATATTCATGTTATCTTTCGCTTCTAAAAATTTATCAATTGATATAATAAAAATATACGAATTCCAATTTTTACTACGTAAAAACTGTATCGATTACTATATCGATTATAAAAATCGTGTGATTAATTCGTCATCATTATACAAAAATTCATCAGCCACTTCTAATCGAGCAGACATCAGACTAAGATAAATATCTGGTTTGTTCTCCATGTTACAGAATCTGTCCATTAAAAAAATGTTTTTTTTTTCGTAACTTTTTTCGTAACTCGTTTTTAATATGCCAAATAAAGTTAAGTGTTTGAAAGTTTAGTTGATTGAAACGGGAAGAACACTGTCAACAACTAAACAATGTTGCCAAATATTGTTGAGCTCCCAGGGTATTCTGATAAAAACCAGGATATTCTGGTAAAACGAATATTTATAATACATCAGTCAATGAGCGCCGTGACTGGGGAAAAAACATTTCTTTTCTTTGACGAAATTCGTCTTTATTCATTAAAACAGCCTACTTTACAATCTGCTCAACGTTTCTCTAATGTTTTTTGCGATATTCGCCGTTATTCGTTAACATAGGCTACTTTATAATCTGCCCAATGCTTCTTTAATATTTTAAAACCATTTATTCTAGAAGGATTTGGGAAAATTCTCGAAATATGGTTCAATGACCTCACCGTTTGATATTTTTGAGTTTTGCAAACACGTGATAGCCGCCGGTGTCCAGGTCTACGTTAGTGGGTCAGCATCTCGAACCTCAATTCAAGCAATTTTGCCCTCACTGGTGGAAGAGCACATTTTTTTCTCTTGTTTTCATGATTAAACAACCCTTAAAACGATCTATTTTATATTGATAGTTTTCCCCTTTTCAAAGTAATCGATTTCAGAATATAGGCTGCAAGACATTGCCGACCGATAGCTGCGTTTATAATCACTCTCTAAGGTTTTCACCGGTTTTTTGCGCTCAATGGCTTACCAATATGATTCAGGAGGGCAATGACTGAGCCATTGTCAAATACCACACGAAAAAAAAAAACTTTTTTACTATAGTTCAAGCTGCGTTTCGAATCATACATTCACGTTTCTGTTTTACTGTTAGCAAATGCAATATCCATTTGGAAAAGATTTTCCTATTGCACAAATTCTCATGCAAGTTTCTATTTTTTTTATTTATTTTTTTTACGGCATCGTGATGCCAGTACGACCTCTTTTAAAATCGGCAAACCATCGGCAAATAGCTGTTTTCGACGTAATAGAGTTGCCATAACAATTTTCAAGCCATTGCCGAGCTCTAAAGTGTTTTCCTCTGTCGAAATGCAAAACACCAAATTTTTAGTTCTTTTAAAGGTTGGCACTTTATATAGGGCACTTTGGGTTAAGTCCGTGTCTTATCGACAGATTTGATATTGCACACTTCAGCGAGTAAAACGGAAGAATTCATAAATAAATTCTCCGTATTAAGAGAATATTTATTTAGGCGCGTTCAGTTTATCAAAATATCCCTCACAAATATTTTCGGCTATTGTAACATTTGTCTCTGTGCCCTGTGCCACTTTGTGGCGTTTAGAAGTTTAGCAATTATCAACTCTCCTACCTGATAAACTATTACGGTCACGACACGACACGAAATTGCAATTTTTTCTGAATGACAGCTATTAAAAATCTAATGAAAAGCATTCGGATCATAATTGCTAATATGGTGTTTAATAATCATACAATAACAAGATAAACAGATGGATGTGGGGACATTATCGTCATAATTAGCATACAATTTAGTCACTGATCAAAAATAAACGAGCGTCGTACAACGGCGATGTTTTTCCTCCAACCGAATAAACAACCCCCTTTGAATTAAAGGCCTCTGTGTAACAAGGGGAGGCGGATAGCAGGCGATAGATAATAAAACATATAAAGCAGGCCTCTAATATTGGAATACCCAACAAAAACTAAATAACCGAAAAATAATAAATAAATATAAATATTTGATAACCAACCCATAAGTATGTTCGAAGGTACAGATTGGGGACGTGGGCTTGATTGTTGCTGTATGTCAATAAAACAGATAAGTTGCATTAATCATTAATAATAATTTTGTGAGATTAATGAACAAATAGAAAATACGCATTCAATTTTAAAAAGGGCTGCTTTAATGGTACAACCTCGTCAAAATCAGCAAACCAACGGTAAATTGCTGTTTTCGCCGGAGAAAAGTCGTCGCGACATTTTTCAAGCCATTTCTGAATTTCAACCGCATTTTCCTTATCAAAACGCAATGTTTGATCAATGTACGAAGCTTCTTTTTTTCTATTGTGTACAAAGAAGAAGAGATATCACCCTTATCGCGTACCACATTTTCCCAAAAACATTTTCACCGTTCCCCAAAAAGCAATCATGTAGACTTTTTCACAAAAGTGGCAACTTCGAAAAAATATTCTGTTATCGCGTACACATGTTTTGTGAATTTGCATTCACAAAATTCTTTAAAAATTTTCCCTGAATTGTGGACGGCGAAAATTAAAAAAAAGAACAATATAAGTCTTAATATTGCCAACAACCACATGTTTGTTCCGTCGTCTAAATGCATTCTATCTAATTCTTTCCGAAATGGGCTCATACTCCAGACAAAAAAGTTATGACATGCTCCAGGATGTGTAGCGTCTATGAAGCGTATGCGCATTTCATGGTCACATATCTGGAAAAAGAGTTTATTTTAAATTTTTCAATAGATTAACAAGTTGGAATTAACAAGTGTTGCGTTTAAGCTGAATCGTCCCTTTCTGTTATAATATAAATGCTGCTTATCCTTCGGAGAAATTAGAACAATATGGGTGCCGTCTATGCAACCGAAAACACCTGGTATATCAAATTTGTTGTAAAAAGCTTGAGTGCAGACTTTTCTCTCGTCCGGTGTTGGATACGTTATCCATTGCTGGCAAATTCGATGTTCAACTGCATTTAGGAATTCCGATAGCACTTCACTAAATGTTGATTGTGCCATTGCCACCTGGTAGTCTCTACCAATACCTTTTTGATACGACCCCTCTGCCGAAAATCGCAAACAGGCGTTCAACTTTATTATTGGAGGTATGGCTACTTTCCTCTTCCTTTTCGGCAATGCTTCAGTGACCAATTCCAACAAATATGCGAACGCAGGTTTGTTTAGCCTATAATGCTAAGAAAATCTGCAAGTGCATAAGGCTTTACAAAATTGAAAAAGCTTTATTATACCTGTTACTTACTTAGTATTTGACAGCTCCAATGGATTTGAAGCATCGCGTAGATTACGTCTCATCATGTTTTCACTTCTATGCTTTTCCATTTCTTCCTCATTAAGTAAATGAATTGGCGCTCCAATTCTAAACATTTTTGCACAATTTATTTTCTTCCAATTTCCAACAGCTGTTATGTTCGAATGATAACAGCTGATTGTTCGAAACATGAGAGAAAATATTCACAATTTCTACGCGATAAGCATGATTATTAAACATAACTCAAATGATAGAAAAATATCACGAAATTTTGACCAAAGTCATTTAACTGTTTACATTTTCCGTTGCGGGATTTTTGCGCGATGTGTTATTGTATATTTTAGCGGGAAAAAGACAAAAAAATTAATATTAAAGTTTCCATTCCAGGAATAAACCACATTTAATTTATGCTCTTTGAATTTGTCAAAATATTTCTCCCCAAATTCTTTCGATTACTGTAATATTTGTCTTTGCGCCCCGCACAATTTTGTGTAATTAGGAGCCTTAGCAATTATCAATTCTCATCAATATAAACTATTACGATCACAACAAAATTGTAATCACATTTTCTTCAATGACAGCTATTAAAAATGTAACGAAAAGCATTCGGGTCTTAATTGCCAGCATTGTGGTTAATAATGGAACAAAACCAACAATATAAACAAATGAATGTGGGGACGGTATCGTCATCACTAGCGCACAATTTAGTCACTGACCAAAAATAAATGGAACGTCATAGCAATACAATAACCTTTCTCCAATTGTGTACATAAACCCCTCAATGCACGAAGGGGGAGGCGGTGGATAAAATCGCTCAAACCAGCCCTCTTTTTATTACAATACACGCCTAAGCTTACAAGGAAAAACGATCTAACTGCCAGTTTATTGTTTTGAGATATTAAGTGTTATTCAAAAAATCGCTACTATGGAAGTTTGTTAAAACTTTTGAAATATGCAGAATTTTGAAATCTCATTTAGACGACATGCGTCTTAGTGACAGAAAAAAACATATCCTCGTTTATATCAATATGTAGAGAAATTACATAATGTTTCAAAAATCGTTCTTTCGAAAAATTGCTATACTCCGGAACTATACCAATTTTAAACAGGTAATTAGACGCAAATGTGTGTCTAAATAAGGACAACAATTACAACGGATAAACTCGATTTTGTCTTAACTGCACTTAAGTCGTTTTGCCTTATGGTCGCAGACACCCACTCGCAAGTAATAACAAAAGGTAAATGACGGAAAAATATTAAAATAATTTATGAATGTTATACGAATAAGGCAATAAATATTTAATAACTCATGAGTGATTTCGGGTTGGGGATGTAGGCTTGATTTTTGATTACGGGTTTCACACAATAAATAAGTAATGTTAATGATTAGTCCATAAGAGAAATTTTTGAAAATATACCACTAGCGGAAAATATGCCCTCTAAAATCCTTCAATCAGACCTCGGATTGAAGGATTTTAGAGGGTAAAAGAAAATCGTTAGAATTAAATCAAAACTGAACTACATTCATACTAAAAACATTACTTTTCACCTACAAATAACGTAGTGCATCTAAATTTCTTCTATATAACAACTCACATTACTAAAAGTTTTCTTGCTGTAGCAACCAAACGGCTAATGACAGCGTGCTCATATTTTGACAATCGCCAGTCTGTTATGTTGCCTACAGGCCACTATACGTCGCAGTTGAAGAAAAATTAATGAAAAGGAATTCAAAGGCAACAGTGCCATTTGTCTTTATTTGGCAGGAAAATCGCAACCAGCCATTGTTAATAAGCTGCGATATTACGTATGAACAAATTGGCGTAAAATTTGAATGTGTCTGTTCTGCATAGGGCGCATATTAAAAAATGGACTACGAACTACATTGTTAATGAGCTACATTTACTTTTACGTAAGAACACAATGTTTGTGTAGAAGATTATTACACGTAATATTGTCATGGAAGTTGACATTTAAAAACAGCAATATCGTCAGAAATAGTTCGAAGACTGAAGGTCAGACTTCAACGCATTCCACAACAAACCGCAATTCGATTGGCCAAAAAAATTGAATATGTCTGCTCGTAGCACGGGGCGCATATTAAAAAATGAATTACTAATGGGCCATTCGTTTGTATTGAACAGTTCGTTAAGGTAAATCAAAAATCTGCCGTGAACAAATGTTCAACGATGCTTCTTACCTTGGTCACGTAAATAATCCAGTAGAAACTATTGGATGCCTCAACAAGCCTGCACTATTCCATAAAGTCTGTGAAACACAACGTGTTTGTTAGGAAAAAGTTTCCAGCTTAATTTGTTCACAACAATGGTTACCATATTCCATGGACTTAAACCCATGGATCCATATGGCCCCAGTCCACATGATCCATTTTGGAGACCAAAAGATATAAGACGATCCACACCCTAAAGATTGCTCTTCCTTTTTTTATGGTATACTGAAGGTTCTAAATAGAAAAAAATCAAAATTACCCAAATTACAGCATTTCAAATTGTTAATTCATCGAGTGCCGAGCCTTAAATGTATGTAAAAGTACCGTGAAACATATCCCAAAAGCGTCACTTCTAAGAGTTATTCGATTTCCCTTAGCTTCCACAAATTGGCATAATATCATACTTCGTGAGGATGATTTTCCATATACTCGTACTATAATATACGAGTAGAAATAACGAATTTTTTGGGAATTTATATAAACCAGAAATTACAGAAATGGATGGAATAGGTTAGCTATTGTTGCGTTTTCTTCATTTTCTTCAGACTATTACCTATAGGTCGTGCAAATTTTGAAATGATTGTTTTTAATTGTTTAATTGTCATCGGAAGTGTAAATTTTCTTTAAAAATTCTCCAATGCAAAACTTGTCAGCAAATTTCGGAGCAAACAAAATTGTTTCGCCGTGTTGTGTTGTTGCTATGTATATAAGTATATGTAAGTAAAAAATTCCGCATTATAGAATCTGCCCAAAATAATTGCTCTGACTGACAAACAAAATTAATTCGCCGTGTTGTGTAGTATATTAATAAGTCTTGTTGCTACGTGTTTATATAAGTAAAAAGTCCATATTATAGAATCTGCCCAAAATAATTTTATTGACGTATCTTTTGACTCGTGTTTTCTTGTATTTTAACGTGTTTTGGCGTCTTCGAATGCACATGGGCTAGTGACCTATATTTGGATGTTGGACTTGATACAAAGTTCAATGTATAGCGGGAAGTTAAATAATATCTCATAAAAATTATATTTTTGCATTTTAATAATCAAAGCTAAATGACTTTGATGGGTCAAAAGAGATCATAATGATTTTTCTGTTTCTTTTTAAAGTCTTTTAATGTTTGCTAAAGGATTACCAGAATTGCACCGATAATTTATTTTTTCGATAGATCACCAATTTTTTTTCGTGACCGGTTAGTCGTAGATGCATTTATAAAAAATCTCCAGGTTCGTCTTTTCTCTTAATAGAAGTCCAAATGCATACCATCCCGCCAATTTCGTTGGTTGCATCGACAAATCCAATTGCAAAAACGGATGCGAATATATGGCAAACTTTTGGGGAAAAATTTTTGGGGGCGATAATTTTCATAAGTGACAATAACAACTTTTTTTTGTTGGTTTCCAACACTGATATCGGATTACAATTTTACGTTATAATATGTTCGATAAGACATTCGTAGAATTGTAAAATGGAATAGTAATAAAGATACAGTTTTATAATTTTGCAAACATATTATGAAATATATTATGAGGTAAAAATATAAGTCGTTCCGATTTCAGTGTTGGAAGTCAATATAAGAAAAGTTTGCAATGCCGCAAACCATGCAAACAGTCTTGCAGAAACAGTAAAAAAATATTTATACGGAGGCTATCGAATATTTTTATATATAAAAATAACGTTTTTATGCATTTGTATGCAATTCAAAATATATACTTGTATAATACAAGTTGTCTTAAAAGAAAGCTTACTTTAGTAGATTAATAAAAATATAGCTTTTTCCCAAAAAAAAGTGTATTAGTTGTTATTAATGTAAACGAATTGGCAATTTATTTCTTAAAAATAATATTGTTCAAACGTAAATTCTCGCTTTCGTGGACTCATTTAAGCGAACAGCAAAGTTTTTTAAGACAGCTCGACATTTCGTCATAGATATTTTTTTATTGAAGTAAACTGTAGATTTGGGAGAGCGGCACAGGGAAAAGAACATTGAGGTTAAAACAGAATTTTGTGGAGTCCAATTTATGTTACTCCTACTAGAGATGAATTTGCAACTTGTAATTTGTACTCCGGCCTGCTAGAAATATGTGTTGTGGTTGTGCACAGAAAAGTTTTGCATTTCCATATGGTGACTTTGAGCGAATGAAGGAGTTTCTGATGCGTTCGTTGCAGCCAGTTGCAATTGAAAAGTGCTCAATTGCCTTGTTTACGAAGTCACGCCTCTGACTGGCATCCTAGGGCAAAGGTTTTTTTATTGTGCCGATTGCATTTTGTAGGGGTGCAGCAGCTTTGGGTTCATGTAATGATGCCGTGTATTGATGATTTATACACTTTAGACACATTTACGCGATTTTTATCTGATTTAAAGATGTATTCCTCTAATAGAAATCTTCAAAAAAATTTGTTTTACGTGCGTTTTACATCTTAAACTTTAGGAGTTATTCGACTTTCACAATAAAAATTTGTGTTTTCTTACCTGCTCTAGCCAACTTTTTTGCTAATAGCGGGAACAAATGTTTCCCAATTTTTTAAAGTTATACGTAATTAAAGTTAAAAATTAAAAAAAAAATGGATTTTTCGCAACTTTTTGAAAAAAGTACCTAGATTCTTCTATAATTATAAATAAACTTGGTAAGAAAAGTATAATGTAATTATATTTTTCTGAAAGATAATTTAATAAGGAGCATTGTCAAATAAGAATTTTTACGAGAACCAGAACTTATCGAATAGGACTTATTTTTAATACAAATACCAACTTTCAAAACACACCACTGTTATAAAAAAAAGGGATCCTGGTGTTGTGAATAATTCTGCAAAGGGAATTTTTTACTCGCCTTTTAGTACGGCAAATGCAGAAAAAAAAAAGAAAAACAAAAACTAAAAATCCTCTATAGGTGCAGAATTTCATTAAAAATATTTATAATTAAAAATTTTGTAGGATGTTTTTTCATCTTTACATTTTTACGAAACCTCAGTTGGAACCATATCTTCCGATTTTTTTCAAAAAATCTTCCACGAATTTGACAATTACCAAAAATTTTATACATTGCTGAAAAGCAGACTGATATAACGGGTGGGCCATAAGGGTGTTGGCGGTTTAAATATTCAATTAAAAAAAAAAAAACTACGAAACATAAAAAAAATATATTTGTATTTTTAAAAAGTAGAAGCATGGGAATTTTTAAGACTTAAAAATAATGTTGTCCAAATGGCTTCCCTCGGCTGTTTGACACTCTTGGAACCGAAATCGCAAATTTTGAAAAATTCGTTGAAAAGTTGTTCTCGGTATTTTGTTACTTTCCTGAAAAATGTTCCTCTTCAATTGCTCTAAATTGGTCGGATTATTCTCGTAGACTACCGATTTGAGGTAGCCCCATAGAAAATAATCGCATGGAGAGAGATCGGGGCTACGTGGGGGCCATTCAATATCCCCCCTTTTCCAAATGAGTTTTCCAGGAAAAACAAAGTTAAGTCGGTTATTGGCATCATCGGGTTTTAATTTTTGGACTATCTGAATCTTATAAGCCTTCAAATGCAAATCACGTTTCAAAATTCGTCGTATAGTTGTTCTTTTCACATCCAAAGACTGACTTCTCTTACGTGTTGACTGTTGCGGATTTCGCTGAATTGAAATACGCGTGTTCCACAATGTCGGCTGATCTTGCAGAAACTGGGCGACCACGAACCGTAATTGGTACTGTTGAGCCGGTTGTTTCGAACATTCTGATCCATTTTCGTATCACATTGGCGCTGGGAACTTCACTTAAATCGTGTAAACCGTGTTCATGCCGATACAAACGTCGTGCAGTAATCACTGATTTATTGTTTTCGTAATACGCTCGGATACAAAATGCACGCTGCACTCCCGTGTACGGCTCCAAGGCGACTAAATTTCCAGGAAGCGGCGCAGCGAACAACATATCCCCCCGCCACCCCGCGCCGCGCGTTACCGAGAAATTTAACATTTAAACAACATTTAAACCGCCAACACCCTTATAGCCCACCCGTCACAATAAGTTTACCTTATATTTTCCACGTGTAGAATTGTTGAACGCACCTCGGTGTGAAATTGACATTTTCTGTTATAAAGAGGTAATACGTTTCTAATGTTGGGGCGAAACATTATATTTTCTAAAGAAATATTTTTACTTCTATTTTTAAATTTATAGTTATTTTAATCTATATCTAAAAGGTACAGCAAGTCCTTAAATACATTACTATGTCAAATTTTTGATGACAAAACAAGGTCTGATGATAAGATTATTGAAAGTGTCTTGAAATGTCATGAAATGAAAAAGCTTGTTTTTCATTACCTCTAATATGTCATATTATTTTGATTATTTTGGTATATTTTAAACAATTTAAGTATTTCCAATATTTTTTTTTGTGTTTTGCATATATTTTTCCTTTTGCTGTATTCAATGTTTTAGTATTTGAATACTTGAACATTTGAATTTTATCTTTTCTCCGTCACTCGTGAGATCCATAAGAGTTTGTTTTCTTTCTCATATTAATTATGTCAACGCGAATGCAACTGATTTTTTGATGGATTTTATAAAAATCTTAACGCTAAATTCTACGCAATAGAAATTTCAAAAATTCTAATTCGTATTGATTATTAAAGCTTATTCTTTATTCGTCCTCATTAATTATTTATTATCAAAAAAAGTCGGACATAAACATAATAGCCACAATCAAAACAAAAACTTATCAGCTTCTTATTCCTATTGAATCACATACAAAATCATGTCGAACTTATTTTGCTTTTGGAAATCAACAAAGAAAACAACGAAGACGGAGAAAAAGCGAGAGAAACTTAGATAGTCGCTGTAGACGTAACACGAAAACATTAAGGGGGAGTGTGCGTCACAAAACAATAACAAAGCTGTAGCTAATTTCGCGAACAGGCCTCCTTCGATAAAGCTCTTCGAGAACCAAAATTGTATAAATGTTGTTTTATTTTTATTACTCGTTCATTCTCCATAAATTTTGATCACAGTATGATCGCGACGAGGATGACTGTTGTCGTCTTTTTTGTTTGTTTGTTTTTTCCTACTGGTTTTTTACTTTATTCCATTTTATTTGTAAATAAACATATTAAACGTTCTGCTCGAAAAGTGGCATGAGTAAGCAAAATGTACACATAAATAATAATATCGCACTTTTATATCTGCCAAACATTTGAGGTTTCTGTTAAGTTCTTGTGGTTTGTTTGAGTTTCTCTGTGTTTTTTTTCTTTGCTGGTTTGTTATTGCTGTAGTTTAAACACCTTTGGCATTGATCTTTGGACTTGTTTTGAATTTTTAGTTTTAATGTTTATATTGACCATAATAAGTCTTCAATATCTTTAGACATTTATCGATTTGTTATCGGTTAATAACAATTTGTTGTTATCGTGGAAATTCTTAGCAAAGTGGTTATAATAATGCCATAGCAACTCTTTTAATTACTCTGTTTTTCACTTAGAATATCTTCATTTTCTTATCGTTATTTGTTAGGTTTGCTGTGTTTTTGCGGTTTTTTTTTTATTTGTTTTTACGAGCTTTTGTATTTCTTTTTGTTGTTAGTGTATTTTTTCGTGCCGATTCTTTAATTAATAATAAATTAGCTACTTGCCTTGTTTGTGTATACTTAAGGTCTTACTGTGTCTACCCGCTCAATGGGGTTGAATTTTACATTCGGTATTAATTAATTACATAAACAAATATTTTTTTTATATTTAACAATGTTGTCAGTAAGTTACATACAATTTGACTGCTTCTAAGCGGGTCACACCTGCACTATACAAGGAAGGGTTGGAATAAAAACAATTTGGAAATTGTAAGCTTTAGTTTGGGCTCGAATGTTAGGGATTATCAATATTTCTCAGAAGAAACCTTCTATTCTTACCTACCTACCTAGAGGGTGCCAACGAAAATTTGAAATTTCGGATTTTTTTTGGTCCATGTTGTCCAATATTTTGCTGCTTGGATTTAAAATGCTACGTGACAAATTTAGAACACATCCGGTAACTCTTAGATGTGGACAAAGTTTATTGTAAACTGTAAATAAATAAAATCTGCAAAATCTTTGTGTATTTTTTTTTTTTTTCTTTTTTTTGGAAGTTGGTGAATGCCTGGGAATTGAACAAAATCCAACCAGTATACGTGTCTCGGAAATTGAAAAAAAAACTCAATTTTTTTTATCCACAAAATATATGCAGAAATATATGCAGTTTTATCACAACATATTTCGTCAGTGGCCTCATGATGAAACTTAATCAAAAAGAAAAAATGTCCAGACGAACAAAAAAATATATTTTGCCTGCGTGTTCAAAAACTGATCCTTAAATTCTGGATTTAAGAGTCAATTAGTAACGATCCATCACCTCACTACATAATCATTTAGGTAGTATAATGTGATATACCTCTATCTGAAGGCGACAAAAGTACCGGGAATTATTGACAGTTTAAAAATTCAAATTCCTTTACTGCTAATATGTTCGATAATATATTTGTAAACTTGTGAAATGAAATAGTAATAAAAAAGACACAAATTTACAATTTTGCAAATATGTTGTCGCAAATATTGGGTTATCTACCCATTTTTCGTTTTCAAGTAAAGTTAAGTAGAGCACACATTAAGCTTTGATTTCGATGGAACTTTTATTTCACTATAATGCTTGGACCTTGTCATTATGTACGAAATACAATGTAATTTAAAAGACCGCCTCTGGTTTGGTTGCAGCAGTGCATATTTTTGAGGTAGTTTTCAAAAAAATGCGACCCAATGACAACTCCAGACCGTAATGCGCACCAAACAGTCACTTTTTCCGGATGGCGATGGCTTTTCTACAATCACTTCTGGATTCTCCGAGTCCCATGTACGACAATATAGCTCATTGATTAGAAATGAGCATCATTGCTGAAGAAAATTTTGTTCGATTGAAAACTCACATTTGAATCATCAATTTTGTAGTAAGCTTTAACTATTTTTTACGCGTTCTTCGGCTGTTATATGATCCATATTCGTAAATGGCAAACCTTTCAAGACATAAAAACATAAGTTACTCCAACAAAAAATTTAAAAATTTGTGATATACTCGTATACTGACACCGTCTTCGCGAACGATCTGTCATTCAGTTTGTTTACAGCACACGATTTTGTTAGTTCTTAGTTCACTGGATGAAAATACCGAACAAAGAATTTGTCCCAAATGCATGGTTTGTTACAATGCATAAAAAGGTGGTCGATGTGATGGAAGATTTCCTTTGCTCTAGTCAGCCACCAAACGCCTTCAACGGAAGTTAATATCGGTAAAGTGAAGGAATGCTGACTGAAAATCGTTATTCAGATTTGAAAGAGACAACCTCTGATTTTTTCTTGCGTCTCAGCAATCAATTCATACTAATTTATATGATTGTTTGCGACTGACATGTGTTTCCATTCAACTGGTTCCAAAAGCCCTGAATTTTCTTAAAAAACGAACATGCTGACTTACCGTAAATTTATAAGACGCCTAATAACCATTAACGAAACCAAGGGTTATGAGCTTCACATTCATTTTTCCAATAAGTCAACAAGCTTCGGAATAACATTTTCCAATTCAAAGTCGTTGGTAGTTGAAAAGTTTTTTTATCCGTTTTTTTATATTATAACAGAATTGTGGGCTTAGAACTCTTGCCACAAAATCAGACGGTAAGTAAAGAACATTATCTATAGGATATGCGGCGGTTAAGAGAACAAAAAAATCTAGGAAGTTTATGGAAAGAAAACTCAAGAATTATACACCAAGCAAAAGGTTAGTAAAAATATCATCGAGCAAGCATCGTGTTCACCCGATTCGGCTGCTGCTGACGTTTTTCTATTTCCAGAACTCAAGCTAGCATTTTGAGATAATAGTTCGTGTTCAGTAGATAAAAGTCTTAAAAAAGAATTCGTGAAAAATATGTTGGAGAAGTGTTTTTTATTGGATTATTCGTTGGCATAGGTGTATTTTTTATTTTTTATTTTATTTATTTTTTTTTAAGGGCCCTTTTTTTTAAGGCTGGCTACAATAAGTTTTAATGAATCATAAATATGTTGCGTTATTATCGAATTCCCAGTAATTTTTGATAAAATGTGTGGCCTTTTTCTACCTCGTATTTATAACACAAAAAATAAGCTTAATTTAGGATTTTTCATAAAATTAGGTAGTTTGACTAATCCATGTTTTACGACCCCTATACGAGTATTCCTTGGAGTTCCGTTTTGAATCTGCAAAAATATAAAATATATATATAAAATATTATGAAAATATAAAGAGTAACTGCGTTTTTTAGATGTTAATGAGCCATAATGAGACATAGGAAAGTTTCTCACACTCAGTGATCTTACACGGGGCCTACAGTTTAATGACGATTCCGAACGTTACAGATTGAGATTCATTTACAAGACTTGTAGACTACTCGACTGCTAGCGCCCTTACACTACATCTATATTGCGAAGCGTCGAGTTGTATCGGACCTAGTAAATTATTGGTTATCAATACCTCCTATATGCAAAATCAATGAATAATCACTTATCACCACAAGCTATATAATAAACTGATAAGTATACAGTAGTACCGCGGCACGGTATGCAACACACTGCGATTGCATGAGCTCTTTTTTGACATTGCATAATCAGTATTTGCGATATTCGAAAAGTTTTGAAATCAGCAACTGCAACATTTATTGTGCTTTTGCACATTACTTTCGCAAAATGTTCTTCGACTGAACAAAGTTCGGGGACGTACCTTTTCTACAAGAAAAAAAAACATCTTAAGTAAGATTTTGTTATATTATTATTATTATTCTATTATGGAAATTTTATATATCTTTGAAATGGTGCTTGGTCAACACATTTTTTATTGAATCCATTTCGACTTTGCTGTAGGAAATAGAAACGGTAGCAAATTTCGTTGTTCTGAAATCGAGCCATGGATTATTGAACGTAATTTGAAATTCATTGCACTAGAATTGATTGCAATAGAATTGATAGATCTAACAATGCGGTATATTCAGTGTAATGAAGATTACGTCATTTCAGCAATATCATCATACAACATTTTCATAAGCAACAAAGCAAAACTTCCCTAGGCGTCGTTTTTATACTCCATAGGCTTGCGATAGTGCTGAAAGGGCGAGTCTCTAAAGAAAGAAATATAAATTGAAAACTTATTTAATTCCACATGAAATAGTAAATGTAGACGTAGTAAAGATATGTGGAATAGCCATGCAAATCAAAGAATGGAAAATAAACTTACATTCCGAATTTAATTTGCGCAACAATCACGGTACTACTGTATATGAAATTCATACATAAAGTTGAGGTCACACAGGGTAAATCAAGTACATTCCAATTTTTCGCACTTTCTTTCTTGGGCTTCAGTTATGACATTTTAACAAAAATAAAAGGTAGATTGTGCGATTTGTTTCAAAACAGCAACATGAACAAATTTCAGCAGATAATTTAACAAGAGACATTTCTCTTTCACTGTGATTTGGAGGAGAATTTTTTCAGTTCCTATCTATGGTTTCAGAATTTACCAATTTGGGTTGGCTGGCTATATATTTGGCTCTCAGCACTTGGCATAGACCTTGGCGAATACAACATAAATGTGATTAACATTCTCACGAACATTGGATAATATGGAGGAATAATAAAATATCACAAATTAGGAGAATATAACCGAAAACATAAAAATCGTCAACATTTACAGCTCTGTCCTTGTTGCCTTTTTCTGTATTTAGACATCCATTTATGCCCATTTATACACTATTAGCTTTGAAATACGAGGAATATGTAAAAAAATTATATTTTTAATATATGAACAATTTTCAATTTATTAAAAATGCAAACAATTCCAAACAATTTTGAATATTTGATATTTTTTACTCTTATTTGAGGGATTCTAGGAGTATTATTGACAGTTGAACATTTTAGATGTGTTAAGAATAGAAAAATGAATATACACACATATGTATATGCCTGTCCATCCACTCTCAACAGGTCCCTTTGACGTAGTGCAGTTAATGGACGATAGGCGACGCCAGAGATATTTCTAAAAATGTGAAATATGTGCAATTTACAAACAAATGTATAATATAATTTCAGTCATAATTTCCTTTACTTCATCGAAATTAACTAAATTGAAGACTCTAATTACCAACTAGAACGAAGCATGTCATGTAAACGAACCAAATGACAGATCGATCGGTCCCAAATCCCGCGACAGTATAGATTACAGTTTGTGTCAACATTGTAAACTTTTTAAATTTGTATTTTTATAATGTGCAATATATCAATATTTTCAGCAATGTCTTTATTTAAATTTGTTATTATTTTTTAAAATTTCGCAATGTCACAAATTTCGGAATGTTATTCCAACATTTAAAAAAATACAATATATTTTGCATCAAAAGGAAAAATGTAATGCAAAATACACTGAATATATTAAATCAGTACATTGAACATATTCAATTCACTATGGAATAAGAGATTGATGACAGATTACAATATTTGGGGGCAATAGTCATCAAATATAAGAGACGGGACAATATAAACTGGTATCAGAAGGAAGCACTATTAGGAAGACTCATAAATTTCTACTCTAAACACCCCAGATGAGCGGTCATATACTCTGCAACGAACTTTATTAGCAACGAACTTTATCTGCAAATAAGTGACGTGGAGTTCAATAAAACTAATATAATTAAAATAAATAAGAGAACAGCTTCCCGAATAAAGTCATCTCGGTTTTATTAAAAAGGATATCCAGTGGAGAACACATTGTACAGCAGCCAAAAATATACGAATCATCTACGAACATCGCCTGATAAGAACTAGATCTTATTCTATGGCCATATACGAGTATGTCGGCACTTCTTCTTCCTCGCAAGTCGCGACTAGAATACATATACTTATCTGTTATACGCCGTACGTAGAAAATAATGTCAAGCACTGGGATTCTCTGCGCTTCTTCTTCCAATTAGTCACACCAAGTTTCGATAGCACTTAGTTTCGGTCGCCCTCTTCGGCGCTGTCCACCGAGTTCGTTGTCATAAACTTTTAGTGTTGGAACATTTGGGTCCGTCCACACAACACAACCCAACCTGGCAATCGCTGTACGATATATTGACGCTACGTCAATACTCTCTGTCAACGATGCTGGGTCCATTTATTTTCCGGAATATTTTCTTCTTGAAGACTCCCAGCACTGATTCATCCATTTGTGTCATAATCCATGATAACAAACAATAGCCATAACTAACATCTGGTACAGTCGGATTTTTGTTTGTCGAGAGAGGCCTTTATCATTGAATCGCTTGCTTCGTCTTTAATAACATCTGTTAGCAAGCAGCAGAACAAAAATAGATGAATTCATCCACCACTCCAATATTATAGCTGTCAATGTTCACACAGTATCCCAAGCGAGCAGCCTCTTTGCTCGTTGAAACAATCCATTTTTGTTGACGATATCTCAATGCTTGAGAAGGCTGTAGTAACATCACGCAGTTTTCTGCCGATACCGTCAGCGCTCCTATTATAAAATCAAATTAAAGACAAGAATTGCAATCAACAAACCTTTGGAGCAGAAAACAGCACTTGCAGCCCACAGTACTCTAAAAGCACATAAACCCAATCTTGACAACCTAGAGATACTGATATATGTACGTCCTGAAATTAGACTTAATTATAAAACGGATACGAAAACAATGTTCGCAGATGTATATGCATATAACCAACAAATATAGACGTCAGCGGCAGTAGTTGACACTTAAGGCTATTCCATACGGAATAAGACTATTAATTACATCGCATAATTTTTAAATTAAGCAACAAAAATATATGAATTTTGTTTTGATTGCTTTTCTATGTTTTTTGTTAAGAAATCCCAGAAGATGACTTTAGTCGTAATATTCGAATTATAATTTAAAATTAAACGAAAATAATTGTCTTTCAATCCGAAACCTAATAGCAAAACTTATGTTTAAAAATGTTTACAATGTTTTCTTTTTTTCTTTTTTCACCAGGGTGGCTACCAAACGTAAATCGGAATAAAAACTCAAGATTCTTACGATGTTTTTAAAATTTCCCATGCTTTTAATGTCTTCGAAATGATTATGATAGTTTGCCTCTATTATGATTAGTTTTAGGGAGTGTTTTTTAGGACATGCTCAAAAATTAAACACAGATCAAATTTTTTAAAACATTAACGTCTTGTCTTTTTAAACAACCCTCGCATAAAGTTTTAACACGAGTTTGTGAAAAGTATGGGCAATAAATCCCCTTTCTGAAATATCACACGTGTATCGTCCAGACGATATTATCAACTTTGTCCAAATTTCTTACACCTTCTATTCACACTCTGCTAACCCAAGACAGACCTAATTACTTGTTTCTTATATAAGAAACAATAACAATAGATGAAATGCAAAACAATAAAATGCTTATCACACTTGATTTAATTTATTAACAAATTGTATTCAGCTGATGTTGAATTTAAAAACAAAGCAATTGAAAAGTGCAAATTTATATATTTATTGATAATTTATAAAATACTGCTATCTACTTTTTTCAATTCTATTAAATAATTATTTATTATTCTAATTCATAGGTCAAAATGCTTGCGAAAAGAAATCCTACATATTTCTGCGCAAAGAACTTCCGGTACGTTTGGCCAATATCATGAAAGAGATTGCACTGCTGCCAGATAATTTGCTGCACACACGTTCTGTGAGTCAAGTAAGTTCATGGTATGTGAAAAGTTTTGAAGAAGTTTTGGAATATGAAAAGGCCGAACCAACACATGACAATCTGCGAGAGTAAGAATCCTGTATTTTAGATAAGACATTTTAAAAACTAATCATTTTCCTCTTTTTTCAGATTTTGTACAGCCTTGGAACAAATACGCAACCGTCACAGTGATGTCGTTCAGACAATGGCTCAAGGTGTCATTGAGATGAAGGAAACGCAAGGTGGCAATGTTGACTCATCGATGGAAACCTCGATACAATACTTTTTAGATCGCCTCTACATGTCTCGCATTAGCATACGCATGTTAATTAATCAGCACAGTAAGTGAATGAATAAAACATAAATGGAAATTTTCACGATGTCATCCATGATGCATATATGAAGTTGTTGAGAGCATAGAATGCTTTATTCTATGTAATTTGATATTTTTTAATCTTCTCCTTAAGTACGTATTTCTGTGTGTGGTGTAATAAACAAATCATTTCGGGCCTTTCGTTATTCTATCGTTAATCACGTTTTACTTTATTTAATTTGCTTTGGGTTATTAAAAACATGACATAGAGATGCTTATCTTTGGAGGCTACAAGTTTTTGTAGACAGTATTACAAATTTCATATTCTATATTAATTTTTTGCCAATCTTTCTTGGCATATTAATGCCTCTTATCATTACGTATTATTTTTAATTCACAAGTTTAAACTTTGCATTTTTACCACTTTGATTGAGTAGTGCTTCTTTGTTCAGTTCATGATTTCTTATTAAGCCCGTTGTACTCAACTATGCAGAACTTTATAGTGTCAGAAGTAAATATGCAGTATAGAAGAATCATTTCAATTTGAGTTTAATAGTATTACGCAATATCTGCAGTCACTAAAGCGACGTGTTCATATAAAATCATACCAATGGGTGGTTTGTTCAGCTTTGGACTTTTAATTAAGAAAACAAAATTACAAAATTATACATTATACAAAATTACTTCGGTTATTGTGTCGATTTTAAACCAAAAAAAAAAACAAAAATAACTGAGATGGAAATGTTATACACGCATATATTTCTGTTACAAACATATGACGTATGTTAAATACGTCACAAACATATATTTTGGGTTATTATTGGTATAAATCGATTGTAATCAAAGACCGTTCAGCGAAATAAAATCAAAACCAAAAATAGTTTTACTTTCCTTCAATTTCTGAAATCCATATCAAAACTTCCCGGCAACCGAATCAATATTTTATTAAACTTTGTTTCTGTTTTGTTATATATTCCAAATGAGTTTATAATTTGGATTTGAAGTTTTGATATTGCCCCATACAAATTTATCGTCCAAGCTAGCCATATTAGCTTTTCAAAGCCTCCGGTTCACTTGCCACATTTTTCGTAAATATTTTATCATTCTTATTTAAAATAGATCATGTTGATGTTATTAAATTTAATTATATTTTGTACATAGTTTCAGTTTCATTATTATTATTTCATATTTTATAGTCAATGTAGGTTTGTAATTTCGTTTTATAAAAATATATAATATATAATTATAAGAATAATTATAAGAATAAAAATCAAAAATGATAAAATCTTAACATTTGCTTAAATAAACTCAATTCCTTATAAAACTTGAGTTGTCTTGACCGTAACTTGATTTATTAACAAATATTTCCAAAAGAAAACAATAATATCGAAAAAACGAAAGAGGAAGAGGTGAACGTTTATTCAGTTTTACTCAAATTTCGTCAGAGGTAACAAAGCAGTACAATGAACAGACATTTAAGTTGTTGCGCTACACAAATTAACAGTTACGGGGAAGAAATTTAGTTCCTGAAAATCGGTCAATGTGGTGGGACGTATCAGAAGAGGCGTGACAATATGGTCTGCTTTCAGTTTACTTTCAGCTAACCGGTCCCTTGTTGTATACCAAATTTGACTAAGTTTAAAATTATCGTATAGAATATATGAATCTAAGTTAATCACTTGTGTGGCAGGCACCAGAAGGACCATGTGGCTAACATTGGTTTTATTCAATTTTACCAAAATAACAAACAATAGACAAAAACAAACTTCGCTACCTACGGTACGTGTTAGGAGTTATAGGGATAAACCAGCCTAAATTGACTAAATTTAGTGTAACCGATTAGAAGATATGAACTAAAGAAAATTTGTATGGAGTATCAGAAGGGACACGGCTTTCAGATTGCACCAAGAATTAAGGATCAAAATCAATCCATGAATTAAGAGTTATACGGGGGAGTACCGGAAGATTTGAGTCGATATGGCTCATTTTCAATCATCGCTACTGTTTGGCAAAATATTGGGCTGTGCCCATAATAAATGGTTGCGGCAGTCTTCCTGCCAGGCAGTCAACCAATCTTAATTTTTATTCCTGATTTTTAGACTTTTATTTTTGTTCTTAAAAATTGTTTTAATTTTTATTTTTAAATTTTATCATAAAACTCAAAAACAATTATTATAAGTAATTTCTATAATAAAAATCAACAATAATTTTAATTAATACAATACAGATCAACAAATAACTAAGGGAAATGATTCACATAAACATTTTTTCGCAGCCGTTATGGTCCCTAATTTACTCTCAAAAATCTAATCATGAAGGATGCCACCAGTTATTATATAAAATTTAATAGAATTTATGCCATATTTTTTTATAGCCCTCCTCTTTGGTCAATCATTGGAAAATCAAGGCCGTCACGTTGGTTGCTTGGATCCAGCCTGCAAAATTTCCGACGTTGTAAGCGATGCATATGAGAATGCCCGTTTCCTATGCGATCAATACTATTTAACAAGTCCGGAGTTAGAAATTCAAGAACATAATCAAATACCCGATGAAACGCTGCCCATACGCACAGTTTACGTGCCATCGCATTTGTATCATATGCTTTTTGAGCTCTTCAAGAATTCCATGCGTGCTGTGGTCGAGCACCACGATCAGGATAAATGTGATAAATTGCCACCGATTAAAGTGCTAGTTGTACGTGGCAAAGAAGATATATGTGTAAAGGTGGGAAAATGCATACTGAAATGCAAATGCAATTGAAATTCCTACAAATGTTACAATTGTTTTTTCTATTCACAGATTTCTGATCAAGGTGGTGGCATTCCCCGCTCGCAAACTGATCAATTGTTTAAGTATATGTACAGTACGGCACCACAACCTTCGAAATCGGATTTACATACAGTTCCCCTCGCCGGCTATGGCTATGGTTTACCTCTATCGCGTTTATATGCCCGTTACTTCCATGGCGATATTGTGCTGTTGTCATGTGAGGGATACGGCACTGATGCCATTATTTACTTGAAGGTGAGTTTGTTGAAGAAACAAAAAAATAAGATTTTGTTAGAGGAAAACCGAAAATAATATATTAATAGGCTGGCAATTTATAAAACCATTACGTGGAATCAAAAGAGCATACATCATGGTGTACATTTATAAAACAAAGTACAGTAGAACTCCAATTATTCGAACTACGATCAACCGAATCGCTGATTATCCGAATCGCTTTTGTCTTTCGTTCCGCGAAGCTAGGACGATACGCGCGTGGTTTTTATATATTCTTTTTATGTACTTTTACTTACTTACTTCTTTTTACTTTACTAATGCATACAATGCCAAAAATAAGCTCTTTTACTTTAAAATCCCCTTTTTTCAGAAAAAATCCAATTATCCGAATTTTTGATTATCTGAATGTGGTCCGGTCCCAATTGATTCGGATAATTGGAGTTCTACTGTACGCCTTAAATGAGCCTACTGAAAAATTAAAATATCTGACACGAACTACTTTTTCAACGAACCTTTTTAGAGGACTCTCATGTTCCTTGGTAAGGAAAATATCACTTACATTGATGTAAAAGCATGTACAATCAATAATGCGATGTGCAAAATGTAGATTACCATGGAAAATGTGTTGTTTGCCTAGTCGAAGTGTGATTTCCTTTCCTATGGAAAAATTTATGCCTAAGTTCCACATCATGCATGTTCGATTTATATGCAGTATCGTAAAAGATTCTCTATTTTCTCTACATAAGCTAGAATGTGGCTCTGTTCTTTCCTTGATTTTGTTAGATTGTGCAGGAATTGCTACATTTTTCTTTTCTCCTCGTTAGGATCTATGTTTTACTAAATGTAGCCAAACCGATTGTAATAAGTTCTCGAGATATGGCACAATCATCTATATCCTCCAAATGTAATGGATTAGAAGATCTACAGATTCCGCTTGCGATCTCATTTCGCTAATGCATAATCTGCTTTCTCATTTCCCGGTACAGACTAGAACTACTGTATGTCAGAACATTATCACATTTCAGAATTTTTCTAAAAAGCATATATTTGTATTCCAATTTTGCACCAGATAATTCGACATCACCACAACACTACGTTTCCTCCTAAACTAGAAGAGTCAAACTAATTAAAAAATTTGGTTCATCAGCTATTGAAATGGGATCTAGTTCCAGCTCCAGCAAAAATGTTAGTACCCAATACAAACTAAAGTCATTATAGCATATTAACGAGTTGAAAATTGATACTGATGAATTAATTTCGTTTCGGTTCCGTTAGTTCGTATTAGGAAATGTCTCAATATCTTCACTTCAGCAATAGATTGGCAATACTTCTTCTTCGGTGGCGACTGGAATAGACATCCTTATCTATTATAAGCCGCCCGTAGAAAATAATTCCAAGCACTTCGATCTTCTGCGCTTCTCCTCCAATTTGTCTCACCAAGTTTCGAAAGTATTTCAAAAGCCTGGTCCTTCCAACGGTGTTTTGGTCTCCCTCTTTTGCGTCGGCCATCGAGTTAGTTGTCAAAAACTTTCCGTGCCGGAGCATTTGGGTTCATCCGCACAGCATGACCCAGCCAACGCAATCGCTGTATTTTAATGCGTTTGACCACGCCGATGTCGGCATATAGCTCATACAGCTCATTGTTCATGCGACGCCGATATTCTCCGTTAACGATGATGGGTCCATATATTTTCCGGAGTATTTTCCTCTTGAAAACTGCCAGTACTGATTCATCCGCCTGTGTCTTAACCCGGGATTCTGCGCTATATAACAAGACAGGTAGAACCAACATCTGGTACAATCGGATTTTTGTTTGTCGAGAGAGGGCTTTATCATTGAATCGCTTGTTTAGCCCACAGTAACATCTGTTAGCAAGCAATACTCTCCTTTTTATCTCCATGCTGACATCATTCATTTTGTTTCCAGCGGAAACGAAGTAGATGAATTTTTGCACCACTTCAAAATTATAGTTGTCAACGCTCACACAGCGTCCCAAACGAGTAGACTCTTGTTTTGTCCCCGTTTACCACCAGACTCATATTCGCTACTTCCTCCTCGATGCTTGAGAAGGCTGCAGCAACATCTCGCAGTTTGCTTCCAATAATGTCTATGCCATCTGCAAATGAAAGTAATATATGGATTTTATTAAAGATGGAACCAGTCGTGTTAACTGCAGCTTTCCTCATAATCATCTCCAACAGCATGTTGAAGAGGTGGCACGATAGAGTGTCGCTCTGCCTAAATCCTAGTTTGGTGTAAAAAGGCTCGCTAAGATCTTTGGATTTCTTTACTGAAGACTTCGTCTCAGTCTGCGTCATCCTACAAAGACGTATAAGCTTCGTAGGAATTCCAAACTCGGACATAGCCTCATACAGTTTTTGCCGTATCGGCCTATCGAAGGCAGGTTTATAATCGACGAAAGATGGTACGTTCGATCTGTTTTTCTTGGGTCTTCTCCAGAATTTTTTGTAGTGTGAATGTCTGGCCAGTTGTTGATTTACCAGGTCTAAAGCCACACTGATAAGATCCAATCAGTCTTTTAGTCTTTCACATATCACACTCGGTAGGACCTTATAAGCAATGGGTAAAAGATTGATACCGCGGTAGTTCTTGGATCGCCTTTTTTAAACACAGAACACAGTACACTCAAATTCCAATCATCGGGCATGTTTTCGGGCATTCGTAAATCGTATTTAGGAGCTGATGCAGGCTGTTTATCAGCTCATCACCACCAGTTTTAAACAGCTCTGCTGTTGTTGTTCTTAAGCCGCAATACTGCTGGTCTGATCTCTGTTTGGCTCGTAGCTGGGCAGTTTAGGCCATCTCCTATAATTGTGCTGATTTCCTCACTCGTGCTGCCATTCGGAACATCCAGAGCTTATAAAAATGCTCTTTCCATAGCTGCAGCACATTCTACGTATCTGTGACAAGATTTCCCTTTTTGTGCTTACAGGAGGGGAGTCCTGTTCCATACGCTGTACTGTACTGCAACCAGGGGGTGATCCGAGTCAATATTAACACCACGAACCACACGCACCTGACACTGGAAGCATGCCGCCTTCCGTCTATTGCCACATGATCAATCTGATTTCTCGTGTTATGATCAGGAGATAGCCACGTTGCCTTGTGGATGTTTTTATGCGGGATTCTAGTTCCACTTACTACCATATTACGTGCCGCAGCGAACGAAAACCAGTCTGAATTCGTTTGCAATTCAGTTTGGTATTATGCATAATTTTCATAGAAGTAGCTCGAGAATCATTTTCAAGCACTGTTTGTAGTCATTTTAACGGTTCAAACCAATTCTTACCAAGTTCCTAAGTGGTAGAAAACTTATAATGTAGCACTGATGTGCCAACTAGTATACTTTTTCTAATTAGAAACTGGACGCGTGGCATTATTTCTGTACGGGTTTTATATACTAATTATACACTATTTCCTATTATCTAATATGAAACTAGATTGAAAGTTGTATTTCGATCCACATGTGCTATATTCACAATCAGTACCTTTTGCATTCCAAACCAGTGTTAAAAGCTGAAATTAATTATACTCAAAGGGACTAGAACTTCGGCAAAGAAATACTAAATAGTTACTACTACTATTTCTTACTATTGGAAAACTTCGTTTTGTGGTAAAAGCAATTTAGTTTATACGGAGAGAATACTACTTTTTTCATCGGAGTGCGTCGTTGGTTGCTTTCCCATTTCCTCCACAATTTTTGTTTTTAAATTACCTTTAGAAAGAGGCTTTATGAAATTTACATTTTTATCCTTTGAATTGGAAAATTATGATTTTCTAACTGTTTTTATCATCTATCTTTATCTCCCTCTCTTCTACAGGCTTTGTCTGACGAGGCTAATGAATTGCTGCCGATATTCAATAAGACTAGCTCGAAATTCTATCGAGCCACTGTGCCCACTGGCGATTGGTCAAACCAGGTAAAACATACGAAAAAGAAGCAAGATATCATACACGCCTCCAATTGTTGATGATAGTCATAAAAATTAACAACCAGCACACATAGAACACACCAAAAAATAAAAATAAAATGATAAAGACACATCCCAGACAAAACTTTCCCCGTGTGCTAACTTAATACATTATTTTAATTATGTTTTTCCATTTGCTGTGTAAATACAGAAGAAACAAACTACAGTGGCGTTGTGAACATTTTGATTTTGACTTTGCAATTATATTGTTTTTTGTTGTTCTCATATTTTCTTTGTGAGGGTGAAATCCAAGTGAAATTTGTCGAAGAGTTTATTTTAAGATGGAAATTATATAGAAAAGAAAATGTAGTGATGTAAATAACAATACGATCCTAATCTATTCACAATTTTGTAGTAGTAAACAATTATATTTGATTTTCTCTAAAATACTTCTGACACCGTGTAAAACAGCGGTCAAACTTCGATTAAATGAAACGTTTTAGAAAAATAGCTTACTTGAGCTATTTTTTTTAAAGTCTAATCGTTATAGGCCTGGTTTAAGTTATATTATACTGTTTTGTTTTAGCATTAGCCACTTTTAATTTAGCTTTAAAAAAGCATGCATGATTTTGTTAATTTTGAAAACGTAATAAACGGTGATTTCTGTCTCAATTGTTAATTTTATTTATTTATTTAGGGCGACATTCCAAATTTGTTATAAAACAAATATCTTGATTTTTTGATTGTTTGCAAATAATGATGCATAATGATGATGAAGATGTTAATGGCCTTAAAATGCACTGTTTTCTTATGCTAATTTATTATTATTGAGATATTTGTTTTAGAATTTCAAAATTTACGAGTTTTACTTTGTTTGTCCTTTCTCTCCTTATAACTCCTTCCTTTCAAAGCATTTTTTTGATATTGTATGCTTTTATCTTTATTTATATATATAAATTTATAAATTAATTTGTCAATCCTGTTTAAATTTAAATTGTAAGAAAACGAGCACAAAATTTCATGGTTGATTGCTTTACCTCGACATAATTATATAATTATATACATAATTATAATTATATATTATAAATTATATAATTGTAATGTAATATCTGTATCTATTTTACTAACAACAACATGCCTAATAATAACGATTTACTAAAAAAGCACAAAAATCACAAAGAGACATTTATATTTTTAATT
This sequence comes from Philornis downsi, assembly GCA_019455685.1. Classification (NCBI taxonomy): domain Eukaryota; kingdom Metazoa; phylum Arthropoda; class Insecta; order Diptera; family Muscidae; genus Philornis; species Philornis downsi. The sequence continues at coordinate 1,432,720 of JAHXMU010000584.1, forward strand.
TGTCGTTAAATTAAGTTTTAATTTGCATAATTATACCTGAATTATATGTATACATAATTCATTTGAATGAGAAACAAAACAAACAAGACACGAAATATTTGTTGTTTTTAAACCAAAAAGAACACAAACAATTTATTGTTAAATGAAATAAAAACTTTTGTTAAACATACCGAAAAATTATCTGATTTTGTGTGATTTTTTTCTTTAACATACGCGCCTGTTCTTTGTGAATTCTTTTCCCCATGTGCAATTGGCTTTCCTCTCCGTTTCCTCATTTGTTCACCTTCAGTTGTTGGTTTTTCTAGCTGCTCCTACTGATAGTCTAGTTTGATTTTTAACTCTACTCTCCTTGATTTTTTCTATAAATTTATTTTTTATTTTCAGAATTTTTCCAATCGTTGGCGTTATTTATACAGTCTTTTTCGTTCCAAGGGAAACTAGAAAACTGAAACAATTTTTTTTCAAATGTACAATAGTAATAAATTGGTCTAAATGTTTAAAAATTCATTAGTTTCTACAAAATGTTATTCACAAAGCGAATTTTCATTTACATTTTATAGCAATAGAAATAAAACGAATGCATTTGTTTTGGATAAATCTTGTATTTATATTTATTTGCCTAAGCAATGACTATTTGGCTATTTTGACACATGAACGAATTGATACAGACTTAAATAGACCTACGGAATTTTACAGCAAAACTTCATAATCAGTTTCTTGCTTTTTTAAAGAACTACTGCTTTTTTTTAAAGAAAGTTACATTTTAAAGAACATTCTATTTTCTGTTAACTACTTTTATTATCGTTTTGATTTTTATGGCCTCCTTTGATGTCAATGAAGATTTATGGAGATTTTATTGTATACCCTCCAATTTAGGGAGGGGAAACATAGGATATGTATTATACTAACTATATCAATCCGCTTGTAACCGCTGAAAATATCCATTTGAGAGTTCATTAAGTAAATATATTGGTTCGATCGTCGTAAAAATGTATGCCGATTTAATTATTTATGGGCATCTGTCCGCATGTCTACTGAAAGTTCTGTAGGGGCCGAATCGCCTGAACTAATAGGCTATAATTTTTTATAGTCAAGGGCATTGATCAGTTTTTTTGATTTCAACAATTTTCATCAACGGAGCTATCCCAATTTATACTTACTAGAAAATATATAAATCTTCATTATAAGATCGAATTACCTGAGAAGAGACTTATCTGGCGATGAGTTGGTACTCCGAATCATGACACTACGGATCGTAGGTGTCGCTAGCGGATGAAATTGGTCCAACAGGAAAAAACTTGCCAAGAAAAGGACTTAACCCACCTTTGTAAAAAATTCACAATTTTAAGTACTTTTCAAGAACTTTACGATTTTTTCCAGTAAAGTCTGGCACTGTGCTGGCCTTCCGCTGTGAAATTTCGTATAAAAAAATTTATAATGAAATTAGAATCTAATTTTCCCATCAGGCAGTACTATTTTTTTCGTGATGAAATTATGCCAACAGGAAAAAACTTGCCACGAAAAGGATTGGTGGGTTTCAGTAAAAAATTCACAATTTTAAGTACTTTCCAAGAACTTTACGATTTTTTTACAGTAAAGGCTGAAATTTTCCCATCAGATAGTGCTAGTTTTTCGCGAAGGAAATTTTTGGCAACTGGTGGCAACTTCAACCTTTTCTTTTGTTGGGTTTCAACACAGAAATCGGAATTACTTAAATTTTTAAATCGTAATACGTCCAATAACACATTTACATATAAACTTGTGAAATGAAATAGTAATAAAACAAAGACACCATTTTGCAATTTGGCAAATATATTATTTAATATATTATGGTGTAAAAGCATAAAATGTTCCGTTTTCAGTGTTAGGAACCAAAAAAGCTGCCAAGAAATGTCTCACAGAATTTTTTCCTCGGGAAAAGAACATATACTATACTAAGTATTATTACTATTAGACTACACTGACTTTTCGTGGTGAAACCCGATGCAAATAAAATGGTCGTCAGATTTGAAGCTACATTTTTCTGTCTGGTAGACAGAAAATCTTTCTGATATGGCAATTCCAACTTTTTCGTGCTATCTTCTAGCACTGAAATCGGAACAGCTTACTTTTTCACGTTATAATATATGTGATAATACATTTGTAAACTTGGGAATTGAAATTATAATACGAAAAGATACAATTTTATATTTAATTGAAATATGCAGCGCTTTTTGAGAAATTACGTAATATCTGTAAATGTTAAAGTAAAGGAGAATACATTTACTATTATTATTGTTTATTTTAGTAAAATGGTTCAGTTGTCGCTTAGCCATCATCTCAAAATTATTTATATTTTAAAAGTTATATAGAATTTTCATAATAGTGATTTCTTGCGAAACACTCAGTATCTTAAAACAACAAAATCTGAGTTAAGTCGTTTTTCCTTGTAAGCACTGATGTTATTGAACATGTTATGACGTAAAAACATTTGTTTCACGGTTTTTAGTGCTGGAAAGCAACACACTCAAAAAGTTGGGAACGTCACTAAATTATTTTACGTGGAAAAAATATGTTTTCTCTCGTGAAAAGAACATAGAACATAATTGTAGGCATAATTATTGAAAAAATTAAACGAAAAAAAAAACACAATTTTAAATGCATGATGTGGTCCATCATCGATATATTATTTACGTGAAGAGGACGCTTTTGAAACGTTCACCTTTCTGGTGATGAGTCGGTGCATCATCCATGATTCTATAACCCATAAGTGCCACAAGAAGGAAAAATTGATCCAATAGGAGAACATTTCCGCATACAAATACCAAACTAAATTTGAGAGAATTTGCCGTTTTAGAATTTTGAAGCAACAAACGATGTTTGATATGAAAGTAACAACTTAAATTTTTATATGTTTGTAAGCCAACGCCACAATTGTGGACGTATGTATTGAACAATTCGAAAAAAAATGCAATTTAAGCAGATATATAATGTATGCGAAGAGGGGCTTTTTCGTAAATTCATTAATGAATTGTTTCATCCTCCACTGAACAAAATTGGTACAATAGGAAATATTTCATATTTCGCAACAGTTAGAGTACCTTTAAATTGAGTAAAAACAATAGCTCCAAAAAGGCCCTTATTCATATCCCCCGAATTGAGACGAACAATTTTGGTTTTTATTTCAGATGTAATAATCAGGACATACATCTTCTGCGTAAATGCAAATCCCAAATTTATCAATTTGGTACTGTTAACTAGCATCATTTTCTTTAGATCTGTTAACAAGTCTGATTATAAAATATTATAATAGAAATTAAGCTGACGTTATATTTTTGTTTTTAACCTTCCTGAAAAGCCTATTCTATTTATTTCCTTTTACTGGATAAATAAAAAAAAAATTTCTAATTTTTTCTCAATTCACGTGATGATTTCAATTATTTTTAAATTACTGAATTCAAGCTTGTTTTTTTTACGTTTCTCATGCCGTCAACATTATGCTTTTTCGTCATTTTGCTACTTATAGTAACATACGTAAACGGTAACAAATGTGTAACCTATTTTCTAGAATTCCGACATGAATACTCGACAAATGAATGCAACGGCTCCGAAACGCATAAACGGAGCCTTATAGGAGGAACTGTATCTGGGTGAAGATGACGATGCTGGCAAGGCTAATACAAAATCCAGTAATTAATAATTGGACAGCAATAGCTTATTTTCAGAGGGCTATACTGAAGGGCCCAATAACAGCAGCAGAAGCAGCAATATCACAGGCATTCCACCGCACCAAGTACAATTTAAGATTTAACTTAAATGAACAATGGCAACATGGCGCAGCACCTCCCTCCCCCTTAAAACTAATACTATATAGTACTACGCAATTAAAAAAAAAATAAATAAAATAACATTAAAATATTAATAAACACGATGATAAGAATAACAATGATGATGATTATGATGTTGTGGTTAGTTTAGCACAAAACAAAAATATCTAATAGGGTATAGCCGCCTATAACTTCAAATCAGGAATCTATCGTTTTTTTAATGAGTAATAAGAAAAACAACTAAGTATTTGCTTTATAACTGTAGAATTTAAATTGTTGTGTTTAATTTTTTCTAAGGATATTGTGTTTGTTGGCAATAAAGAAAACTGAGGAAAAAACAACAAAATTAAAATTCTTTTCACTACTGAATGAAAAAGGGACGCCGTTATTTTATTGTTTGTGTTTTTTTTTTTCTTTTTTTTTTTGAGTTATCTTATTTGATTGAGCTTATTCCAGACGATAGCTTTTACTTCATATAACATTTCGATGTAAGAAATAATAATACGTTAATTTTATTTTGATTGTTCTACGTTCGTTTGAAAAGTTCTCTGGGTCTTTTTTGTTTTTTTTGTCAAGAAATCTTTGAATGTGGATTGAAAATTAAAACAAAATAATTGTTTTTAAGCCTAGACCTAACTATAGCCAAACTTATCAGCAAAAAGTTCAACAATCAAAGAACATAATAACAATAATAGTAGCTCTACTAAATAACACTTATGCAGGTAACCAATTTTGATAACTAAAACTTAATTTGGTGACTTTCGTGCTCACGCTCATGATTGTCTAATATGTGACCTTCCCTAAACCAATAATTTCAATACTTTCATTCACTTACAGCAATATTCCACGCATTAATTTGGAAATTAGGTCTTCTGTATTTAGAACAATAAAAGAACCTTGAGAAATCAAGATCTTTTTATTAATATCTATGCAGTAAATATGAGAAAAAAAATTTCCTTATACAAAAAAATGATCATAATTTTTCTTAGGTTCTTTTCGATTTATAATAAAGACTATAATTTTTTGGATTCTAATTTAACAGAATCTCAAATCAGAACCTAATTTCAACATTTTAGCCAAGAAACCAAACAGTCGTAGTAACTCAGCATTTCACTTTCGGGAAAAATTGTAGTCTTTGTTTGATAAGTGATCTTGGATCTCTATTTGGTTTTGCCGAAATTTGTTATGAAAACATTTCACGTTTTTTTCGTTTGGTTGGATTTTTTTGTTTTGTTTTTTATTTAATAAAAATGTTGGAAACAAGAAAATCATAATAATAATAATAATAATAATAATAATAATAATATAATATAATAATAATTAATAATAGCAACTAAACTAAATAACATTTATACAGGTAAACAATATAGAAATGTTCGTATATACGTAGTTATAAAATTATTAGAAATATTCATTCATTCGTTTCATTCGTTCCTTTTTTTGTTCCTTCTCATTTTAATCATCTATTGTTTAATATATATAAATAACATTTTAACTATTGCAGCACTTTCGATATTTCGCATTTCGTGAGGATTTGCGGGAGGGGCATAAAATCGTGGGCGACGATACGTTATAATAGCAGTAATAATAGTAATTATAAAGAGTAAATTCTTTAATTTTTCTTTGTTTTGTATCACTTTTTGTTTATGAAAAAAATAAGGGAAAAAGCTAAATAAATGGAAAATAAAAATCTTATAATTCTAATACTTTTATGATTAACTTTCTTTCCTGTTCTAACTTTCGTTTCGTTTTAAAACAATTTGTTAAAAACATCTAAAGTTTTTAATGAAGAGTCAATAATTTGTTAGGTTGAAATTTGAAATGAAAATGTTTGAACAATGATATCAATTTCAAAAATATGAGTAGTAATCTCATTTTGTAAGAAATTAGAATGAACTCATTGTTTTGGTGATACAGCTGTTTTATGAAAGCTTAAAATTTAAATGTTACAATAAGATGTTATTATGAACAAAAAGATGGCAATTAAACGATTGTGACTTACATATACGAGTATTTAGTGCCCAAAGCTTCAAACCAGTCACAAAACAAGATTTAATGTCGTTATGATAAACAAAGTTAACACAGGCTAACGCAAATGTTTAACAATTCATTATAGCGAAAAGTTGGCTTTGATTCCCTAATTACTACAATTAATGTTCACGTTCGATATCCCTTAATTTGATATGAAAACTTTTGAGTTGTTATTAAAAATTCCAAATATATCAATAACACTAAATCGACACAGTTCTTCAGTATCGCGAAAAAAAAACTTCAATTAATGTTTACTCACGAATACACATTCTTGTCGAGCCTTCATAGACATTAAGATAAAATAGGACCACATTTCCACCAAAACAATATATGGATAAAATTGTTAGTCGTGTCTTCTTGTATTAATGCCTGAGATGTTTAGTTTTTCGCTTTCGTGAAAAATTTAATCGACGCTCACAATTATGCGAAAAAAAATTTTCCTTTCGTGAAAAAATATAATTATGGGAATTCACATCAAATATAAAAAAAATCCTAACTATTTTGATTGTTTTATGTACAACTTTAATATTTTACAAATTGTTCTACGTTGGAATGTTTCGATGTAAGCACGCATATTATTTTTTGCTGTATGTTTAGTGATTAGCTATATATATTTTTTTGTTTACTAAAATTTTAGTGTACGGATAAAAAAATCAATTATTTCAATTCCAATTAAAGGGTACCAAACATTTATTAAATGTCAACATTAGCTTCGTTTAACGCATTCATTCATTGCTTTATAGCACCATTCTTCAAATTATCTTTTCTTTTCTTTTTTTTTTCTTTTATTTACTTATTTATTTATTTATTTTTTTTTTTTTTTGATGAGATTAGAAATGTTGATACAATTCAATTATGTGAATTCTAATCTGACCTAATAACAACACAGAGCCTAACTTTAGTATTTTAGCCAAGAAAACAAACTAAGGTAGGAATTCTGTATTTGACATTCAGTAAAAATTTTTATCACTTATCCACTTTATAAGTGAACGCACAGTCTGGAAAAATGTAGTTATTTTCTTGAATCTTCTATATTTGGTTTTGCCGAAATTCGAAATGAAATCATTTAAGTAGTTGATAATAATAACTGGCTGGCTGCCTCTAGAAATTATGCTGGCGACGGTGTCCGATGTTTAATTAACAAGGAGTGACTTCGGTACTCCTGTTTATAAATATAATTCAATCTCTTTTAAGATTTAAAATGGAATTTTTACAAATAACCCGTTCGCCGTAAATTAAATTTTAAAATGCGTCGTTATTCGTTCTAAATCGGATCAGCAGTCAAACGTTTTGTTGCCAAAACCAATAAATTAAGCTTAGGGATGTGTTCGGTATATCACATTCATCAATAGTGTACTTCGTTGCTTAATTTCACGAGAAATGAACAATTTTTCTTGGGTGTTCTCTCCAAAGAGAGTAAAATTGATTAGAAAAAGATTCTCTACTTGATTTGTTAACGATTTTCTTTTTTGGGAAGATACTGTGGATATGAAAACAAATTGTTTACAACTTTTGATTATTGACAGTGGATATTTTCTAATCAATTCGACTATCGTTGGTTTTCTTCTTCGTTAGATCAAAATTTACCATGAAATTATTTTTGAGCGCATAACAGAATATAATCATTTCAATGTTACATTTGAATATTAATCTACACTGGTTACGGCTAGAAGTTGAAATAACAACGGTGTTCAGCATTCGAGTTGCATGAGAAATTGATTTTGTTACTTGCGTTTATAAAAAGAAACCAATTTCATTTAAGAAGTTATTTTTAATGGAAATTTCATAGGTAACCCATTCGCCATAAATCAAGTTTTAGAATACGGCCTAATTTTGTCTCTATCTGACAAGGAATTTAATGTTTTGTTTGTAATAGCCTAGATATTATGCTTACGGAGCTGTTTAGTGTATCATTGCAATGCAATGCAATTCCAATTTCACGAAAAATAAACAAATTTACTTACTTGCTTTTTCCTTCGTTCTGTCAAAATTTCGTTTAAAATCTCTAAAACAGTTAGTGGCAATTTCGGACTTAATCTAGTCCTTTTAAATTCAATGGTAGAGCGTAACTTAATTCTTGATGTATCGGCTCAGGAATCAACAACCTACAAATTAAGTTGTCGAATAGTTTGAGTATTTCACTACTTCGAATCAAGACTAACTTTTTGTTATACCAGCTTAAACCCCATACTAAGATCGTGCACGCAGCATACATGTTTTTTCATAACGTAAGTGGGGGTTTCACTGCAAACCTTGCGGAGAAAAATATTTTTCATTGTAAGTATCACACATGTTATCTTGGGACCAATTTCCGAATAGGAAAATACACTCATGGTGTGAGTAACAAAATGATTATGCCAGTATTATTTCTAACAGTCACACTAGGTAAGTAATATTAAAAAAATCAGTTTAACATGAAAGAACTTAGAATTAGATGGCTTTAGACAGATGTTATCATCATTTTATTTTGAACATTTGTGCCTGGTATTTGGTATTTATAGTTGTTTTTATTCAACCTTTTTCCTTTCTTTGTTAAAATTTGATACAAAGTCATTTGCGCATTAGAAATTTTTAAACGTCTTAAATGTAATTACATAAACGGGCACTCACGAATTCAAATTTGTATTGATTGACTATGTTGGATTTATTTCGAGGAATAGCATGCTTAGGTTACTAAAAGTTTCCAGCAATTTCATAAAAATGGAATCTGATTGATGATCTTTCGGGATTTCTGAAACCGCTCAACATACAGACATGGAACTCTTGAACTTAAGATGTGATAGCGAATCCAGTTCAGTTGAGAGAGATATTGACTAGTTGTGTTCATATCCTTATCAATGAAAAATTAAATTTGGAACACTTCGAAGGCCTTTAATTTCCAGCAACATCTCTTTTAGAAGTCTAATTGTATTTTCAAAATTTTTCATATCAAATACGAATCGACTCTTCATTTTAAAACTTTTCAATGCATTTAGTATTAAATTTCACATTCACATTAACGACTTAAGGTAAATACAAATTGTTTAGATTTCATTATGATTTAAAAGTCAGAACAAGGTATCGTAAATAGTAGAATACATTTCGTTCCAAAAAATAATTTAAAAATTGCAGAAAAATCTAGAGTAATTGGCAAGAGCGAAGAAGAACTGGTTGCAAACAACCGCTGTTAAAAGAAATCCTTATATTTCAAAATTTTTAAATATGCAATACATTTTCCGATATTGGACAACAATTAAGACTGACATAAACATTTAAAAAACATACATAGAACTTTGGAAACTTTTACTTTTGACTACCTTAGGGAATGTTCGGCATTTGGTAGAAGAAATTGTAAAATAATATTGTTTTTGTTACTAAGTTTATGAATTTCCACATTTAATAATAACAATTCAAATTACTTCTAATGCCTACAAAATATAACGAAGTTTACATCATTAATTAAACTGATAATAGGCTAATGATATTAATGATACTTGAATATCTTTTGTTCAGTCTATAACACTCAATATACTGAAGTACGTAAATATTTTAATTATAATTTATTAAATTTCCAAGGCGAAACTTCTATCTGCTCTTTATCGCTCTTACCGAAACTCTAACTTTTTGAAACTTTTCTTAAATCTTCTTGTTTATAGTATTAATTTATATTAATTATAGCTATTGGTTTTTTTTTAGAATTTAGATTTTTTTAGTAATAAACTTTACAAAACAACTGGCTATTTTATTTTTAGCGCTTAAAGCTTCCTCAGCATCATCATTTCCTTAAAGGGTCCAAACTTTCCAAAGTAAAGTCGTCTAGAGAAATTTTACTAACTTTTTGTGGAAAAATACTGGTGCTACCACTATTTGATGTATCGAATGGATCTGAACCAAAAAGATCGGCCATATTGCCATTGGTCATAATGTTGTTGATGGCATTTGCTGAATTGTTGATATTGTTGTTGGTTACCGAGGTACTACGACGGGATGCGGAGATTTTTGGTGGTGGAGCCACTAAAAAGGAAAAAGAAAAAAATATATTTGATGAATATTAAATAAAAATAGTTAAATATTAAATTATCAAATACAATTTAAAATATTAAATTCTGCAAAATGGTAAAATTATAAAATAATAAAGTTGTTGGGCGAAATCTCTAAAGATTTTGAAGAAAATGTTAATTTTGTTTAAAATAGGGATCTGAGAAAATATCGCAATTTCATTATTTTAGTAAATCCATCCATTCAAAAGTAATCCATCTACACATTTTTCAATCGAAATTAAAAATTTTCCAAAATGTAATCAATAAAAATTGAGAATTTCCATGTAATATTCATAAAAGAAGAACAATTGAAAATATGCCCATTTAATACTGATGAAATATCAAAAGCCATTGGCGTTAACAAGATTACTACCACAAAACGCTTTCCGAATGTGCTTTAATAATCTTTTTTTCGTTCAACTTGCTTAACATTTCTTTTAATCTGGAAATGGTTTTATTTAATTTAAAAATAGTTTCACTTAATTTAGAAAATGTTTGAATAACAATAATTTCTCATTACTCAGAAGAGTTGCTTTCACGTTCTAATCCAAATAATTGGTAATAATTCAATTTAAAAGAACTTAAGGAAGTGTTATTAAATGAAGTAAATGCAGTTGATAGTTACATAGCCTAGAAAATGTATATTTATTTTGTTGTGAGATAAATTCATAAACTTAGCGAATAATCCATATCGCAAAAGCATATAAATTGTTGTCGCGTACCGTTTTCTTCAAGTATTTAATTGAAGAACCTATAACCTACAACGTAGTCCACACCGTCGACAACATAGATTTTTAAAGTTTTTGCAAACATAAAATTCAGTGTTACCTTATAATGGAGAGTATGCAAACATTTTGCCTCAAAATTTTAAATGAAGCTTCTTTAAGCCATCTATTTATCAGCAATATCATCGTCGGGACATTATACACTTTAAGAAATATTTTTGGAGTATTTTATTCATCGATATTTTGCTTTAATTGTTAGAAATAACAACTGGGAATCAAAACAATGTTTTGAGTTACTCCATTATCGTAATTTTGTCATATTACTGCTAAAATAATAACTAACTATAGCTATAACTCTAACTCTTTTTGAACGACTTCTATTATTTTCTTCTGTTAGATAGTAAAGCTAAAGTTTCTGCTGAAAAACCTGATTTGACCGGTAAACTAATAACTTATTAGATATTAACAACATATCTGAGTTAGTAAAATAACAACGACCAGCAAAAAATGCTCAGCGAAGATGAGGAAAGATGTTACAAAGCTAATCGACATCAAAAGACACGTTGGAAAAGACATGACCTCCTCAATATTGCAATAAAAATTGAAACTGATATCATATTTACCAATAGCCAGATGTTGAATTATAGCATGAAAATTGAACAAAGTTACTGCAGTCTTTTGAAACAAGAAAACAAGAATTATTAACTACACGTTTAAAAACCTGGCAGCATTATGATAGAACTATAACCTAAGTGTGCAATTGCCAGAATTGTTGGCAATACGTTGTCCCAATAAAATGGCAAGATTTTTTTATTAAATTTTAAATTAAAAAAAATACTTTTTCTCTTCATATATCTTCAATTTATACTTACACAATGGAGGTGTGATGCTCAGTTCGCTGAAACTCGAATTATTGTTCAAGATACTATTGCTATTGACACTGATGTTGTTGTTAGTATTGTTATTATTCTGGAATTTATTATCATTGTTGTTAGTGTAGAATAGCTGTTGACCAAATGATTTGGATGGTTCAAAGCCGAACAAATCGTTGGTAACATTTTTACCACCACTGCTGGTGCTGTTGCCGTCGGTGTTGGATTCATCTGCACGCGGATCAAAATCGCTATCGGAATCGGAATTCAAAAGAAGTTCTTCCATTTTCTGATGGTTGTTGTTCATTGTTTTCGTTAGGATTTGCGAAGGCGCTATGTTACTGCGTGGCGGTACAGTGGGTAAAAAGGAAGACGATGACTTTGCGGATGAATTCGAATTGGTATCAATCAATAGTGTCTTGTCATCACTGTTCGCAAGGCCATTGGAGCCATTTGTTAGAACTGACGATGACGACGACAACTTTGTAGTTACGGAGTTATCTCCATTCACGGTTTGGGGCACCTCTAGTATATCCTTAATGCCTTGTTTGAAAAGATATGTATCCAAATCAGGTTTGGGTAATTTTTGAGTTAAATCTCGGAGACGATTTTTATAGATGTTGACAGTTTTCTCAAGATCGGCAATTTGTTGTTGAGCCTTGCCCAGTTCAGTTTTTTCGGTGGTGTTAACGTATTTTCTGAAAATTCAAATACAAAAGTGAAGTGATTTGAATGATTGATTTTTGTGTCTGCAGCACACAGCTTTCACTTACCTAAACGCCAGCTCAAATGCTTGGCCTATAGTCAATGTTATATCCGACGCCAGTTTATTGGATATGAATACAAAACATTCATGCATTTCCTCACCCCCGGATGATTGTGTGGAGCCATCTGGGCTACTTCCACGCCCACTGGATGCATTATCAGTATTATTTTTGATAGTTTTCGCTATGAAGCTAAAGAATTTTTTAACACCCTTTTCGTCGGCACAATACGAAATGTTGTGCAAAGGGAATTGATGCAAAATCTTCTGGGTTCTAGGCTCTTGCACCGCAACGCCATCTACACTTATGGTTATTTCGACTTTTTTGAATTTCTCTTGAGTACCCGTTTCAGCTTTTTTCATCTGTTGAGCAAATTGCAGTTTCCGTATGGTATCCTTGACGACTTCAATACCTTTAGGTTGATCGACGGGAATGTTGCCAAAGAACTGAGGTGGAAGAAAAGAGAAGAAATGGAAAGTAGATGTATAAAGTAAGTTAAATAAAAGCAAGTTTATGTACATAAGACAGAGATAGGGAAAGAGAGCATTGATAGCAAATGTAATAACACTCACTTTGACTAGATAGACGACATGACCATTGATTAGCGCCTCGGGCGTATGCAACCAATTACGTTTCCCCGCCTTCGCATCATCTTTGTTAGCACCATTTTTGGTTTCCGTCGCCTCCGAGTCCTTGTTATTATTGCTGTTGTTGTTTTGTTTATTCCAAAATTTTAATTGGGACATTTTTGCGGGTTTCTCCATTGGCATTGATTACAAATTTTCTTGAAGGGGCAAATTTTTCCTGAAATCAAACAAATTGATCTGAAATTGAAAGAATTACAACAATAATTATTGTATATACATATATATGTATATATAAATATATGTTTTGGCAATATTGTAAGATAGCGTGAGAGCAAATTTTAGTAAATTTTATAATAAAATGGTTCCATACTTGTGGTAAGCTTCGTTTAATTGCAAATTGCCCAAGACCTTTTTTACGACTACAATAGTTTAAATAACGAAAAACTTATTTTCCCACCCTGAACATTGATGAAATTAAATAAGTTATTTGAGTGACAAAAATCGTTATTTAAGTGACAGTCATATCGAGGTGTCTGGCGCACACTTCGAGCAAACGAAGTGACGTTCGTCATCGTTGATAAACTGTAGGTTCCGTTGAGCGAGTCTAAAAACAGAAAATCAGATGCTCTTCAATATTTTGTTAATTATAAGCAAGGGAAATTATTTTCTCTTTAAGTCATAATACATGAGGATGTTAATGAAATTTCTTTAAGCTACGGGATATTAACCACAGTCTACGATATATTATTTTAATTTTCAGAAAGACTGTCTTAAAATAAGGCTTTTGCATTCTAACAAAAATAAGGGATTCAGTTTGCAATTCTGCATGTTTTAAATGCTAAAGTTCCAAATGTTTATTTATTAAAATATATCTTGTATAGATAATTGTACAATGGACAAAACAGAAAACAAATTCCCTTTCGTCATAGAAATGAGATATGGGAGAGTTTCCCACATTTAGTGAGTCACTAAATGAGACCTACAGATTCACGATGATTTCAAACGTCACAGTTTGAGAAGCATTCACGAGGCATGCCAGTTGCTGGTTACAGACGAAGTGTTCGTCAAATACACCGAGGTGACTCAATAATGATAGGTGGCTGTGCTGAACCCGCGTGTACTAACCGCGCAACGGTCAGTTGAACATTGGAGAAAAGTAAATCTTAGTAGACAGTGCAAGTTAAATTGTCATCGCCCCATAAAGAAATAATAATCGTATAACACCATAAAATATTATTCTTTTTTTACAATTTGTCAGATATTTTAATGGGGTTTCCGATATAGGTTGGTACATAGATTCCGAAACTGTTCAAACATTTTAGAGTGGCTTGTTATCGTCTAATATTTACTGTGAGAAGATTGGAAAATTATGACAGGTTTGGGCGTGAATATTGAGTATTCTAAAAAATAAATTGTTGCATATCTAGTGGTGGGAGCTATCGAGATATTATGTAGGGAACTGTTGAATATTGAGATATAGCCAGTTTCGCAATTGCCCTTTGAGGTGTAAATTAAAGTAAATTATATTTTCAAAAGCCCTTTAAGATTGCCTGTTTTTTTTTTTTTTTTTGTAGGAAATATCAAAATACATTTTATAAAATGTGTTATTAAATTCACCTTTAAAAATGTCATATTTTGTTATTGTTGTGCTTTTATGTTGAATAAAAAGCGTTTACTTAAATTAATAGTAACTTAACGTTTATTTTAGAGTTGAGCGTGTGAGCTCGTTGGCTTGACAGCGTCATAGGTCAAGGTGATGCCAGATTGGCATGCTAATAAATTGCATTAAGGAGTTGCCCCCTAACAGTCACATTTTGCGACATTTGTAGAACTAAAATCGAAACGTTGGAATTGAAACTAAGTTTAAAACCCAATCATCTTTGTGTGTATTAAGATATTATTTAAATATCTTAAATACCTTAAATATTACATTGACTTCATACTAAATTTTAAGTTAACAAGAATTGCTGTGCTGCCAAGATAATTACGAAGTCGTGTAACAATACAAAAATCGTTATGCCAGTCACGTTTTCTATTGATTGATAATGTTTTATATGTGCAGATGAAAATAATTCCTGAACTTTGCAACAAGATATCTCGAATAGGGCGTTACGTTAAAACAACCAAGTTATGGGAATCCTAATCCAGGTGTAAGTGCAGAATATGACATATATAACATTTTTTATCATATAATACCATTGGGATATTTTGCGGCCGCCGCTCGAAACGTTATCAATTAAAAATGTGTGATTTTGTCAATTTAGATTTTTGATTTATTTCTTTTTAACTTCAGTATGTTGCAAAAATAAAAAAATATAAAAATATATTTTTGTTCAATGTAGCCACCTTTAGCGCAGATAATAGCACCAAGTCTGCCCGTAAAGACTTTACACACTGCACGAATGTGGTCTGATAGTATTTTGTCCCATTCCCGCTGAAGATCAACCTTCAAGGTGTTGACTGACTCATATTTTTAAGTTGATAGTTTGACCTCCAGAATGGACTACGTGGAAAAATACATTGGGGTTATGCCCGGATAATATGGGAACCATTATTATGGAGAAATAAAGCTGTGAATTTTTTCTTGTAAAAAACGTTGGCTTTCGCGTTCTTTATAGAATGGTTCCGATTTTTTTTTTTTTTTTTTTTTTTTTGGATCCGTAACAAATTGGATGCGTAAATTGTTTAAAACTTTTTCAATGTAAATTCAGTTGTCTAAATTGTATTCTGATTTCCACTTTAATAATAGATGACCATTTTGTTTGTTTACATCGTGCTGAGCCGTAAATATTTTTCACCGAAGTTGTTAAACTCGCCACCAACTGCTTTTGTATAGGTGCTAATTCTTGCACTTTTTGTATTTTTTTAATATGTGTCGCATGCTACGGACAGACACATTGATAATTTTTCGCCAATCGAACTGCGCTTTGTCGTGATTTATGTTAAATTCTGTCCTTCACCTGTTGAACCATTTCTGGCAAAATTGCTGTTTTTGGATATCCACCTTCAAAACGTTTTTTCATCATTTTCTTCACATTTTAATATTGCGTTTGCATTTCATTTCCGTAACTTTTGCTAACTACTACGTAAAATGTCATAACAGACTAACGCCTGTTAAAAAATAAACGCGCTGTCATTAGCCGTTTGTTTGCTACAGCAGCATGAAGTTGACAACACTTTAAGCACTTACTTCTGTAAATATCTGTCAAAGTAAAAACTGTACTGCCGCAAATATTTAACACTTGCTTCTCAAAATTGTATAGTAAGCGCAAAATGTTCTAAGCTATAGAACATTACAATTTTCTATAGCATTTTGATGTTTTCCTATTCACCAAACCGTCCTCTACGAGATTTGGTAAAAAATATATCGAAATCAAATTCAAAAGCTGCGCCCGTTCAATTTTGTAACTAAGTTTGGGCATTACAATTAATCAATTTGAACACTTAATTACTTAGATACCCAGTTGAAGCAATTACTACTATTAAGTTGCCATAATGCATTAAAATTATAATTTTTACAAATCATAGAAATGAGGAAGCGGAAAATACCAAGCTCATGTTTTCTATGCATTAACATTTTGACACGACTACGACAGCGACTTTTGCATCTTTAATTAATTGTTTAGCTGTATTATTTATATCATTCTAATCTATAGTGACGGGCAATTGTTAACGCTCCCTCTCAACGCGATTAGTTTAGGAAATTAAATTTATTTAAATGAAAAAAGCTGTTTTTCAACAACGTCACAATCATTACTGTGGGTATTTTGAAGTTAATTATAATTAACAAATGCGCCTTTTTGAAATTCCGATGCCTTTGTTTGCGGGTTTGTGAGAAAATTTCATTAAATTAATATATTATTACAAAACAAAAAAAAAAAAAAAAACAATAAAAAAGCAACAGAAAAAATGCATTGACACATTACATTTTTGTACATTTTAAAAGAAACGAAAAATGAACAAAAACACGTAATGGGGTTTATATTTTCTTAGAACTACATCATAGAAACTAAGCATAGCAACGTGAACTTTTATTTTTTTACGAGTATTTTATCAGTCAAATGTTATTCCATTCTTTTTAACACACCCTCTTGGCAGCAAAGGGAGGAAATCTTTCCGTATCACTTAAATATTTACTCATAAATATCAATTACAGTACAAATAACTGCAAAAAAGTGTAGACTTTGTTTGGTTTTTACATAATTTCCAAGTCAGAGTAATTTCAATTTCCGCTAATTAAGTTCAAACTGTGTTTACGTTCATGTTTTTTTTTTTTTATTTGAATAGAATTGAAATCAGCTCAACTACTTCAGCAGAATGAGAAATGGGACACCAAATGACAGAGTGGAACAATTTATCATTGTTGCGCTGGGTTAATGCCAGTGGGGTGGTAAGATTGGTAAAATATTTTTGGACTTTAATGTGAACTTAAATTTCTCTATATTTGACCTCATAGCAAGCAGCTGCAACGAAACATGATGGTAAGCAGCTCCTCCCTTCCTTATTAAAAGAAATTTGTTGCGGCAAATTGGGGACAAAGCACGTAAAACCGGAGGAGTGCATGAGAAGTAAGTTTGAGTTAAAATTTTCTGGTAAATCTGTTAGATTTTAATTTATTTCATCTTATGTAGGGTGATTTGAACTTCCATCACTTTATTTAAATTTAATTTAAATTTAATTTATTTTTATTCAGAAATGCAATTTTAAACTTTAAGGTCGATTTAATTAAATTACAATGTTACTGCATATGTTCTCCGTAATTCAATAACAAGTACATTATAAAATTTTACAATACTAATGTTATAAAAATGTTGCGTATGTTAATAACAGAAAAATATGATTTACAATGGCTGTCCACTTAACTTATTAGAATGCTTGATTTTATATGCTTTTCGTCCTAACATACGTAATTACAACTTTAATTGTCTACCCCACGATATAATAACAAATTTAGTAGTAAATTAAATGGGAAAAGTTAGCAACCAGCACTTTTTTTAATGTTTTGTTAACTAAGTGATTGGGAGATTATACAAGATTATACAATTTTTTTTTGCCGATAACCATTTCCCCGCTCAGACTGAAAAAAAGATGGACAGAATACTATCTGACGGCTTTATCGAAGAAAAAAATAGTTCATAACTGGATAATTAACGATGAAGAAGTGTTTTTGTGTTTTGCCATGAAGAAAAAAATTTTTAATGTGTTTGGAAGTTTGTTAAACGGCCTTAAAAAGATTTGCTCATATAATTTTCTGTGTAACGAATAATCAATTGATTAGTGTGAATTGATCGAGGGAATTTAAATAATTCCACAAGAGGTAACTGTGATTGATTTTTTATCGAATTAAAAAACAAAAGCAATGAACGAATAACTTCAAAATTGGGAAAGATGCAACTTATAAATTATATCACAAACGAAGATACGTGCACAAATCAACGAAGTCAGAAAAAATAACGTATGTATGTATGATTGAAGGACAACTGGATTTTCTTCATGTTTCTTTTAACTGTACCGGCATACTCGTATATTTCAATACAATAATTTACATGCGACATAATTAAACCATGTACTATTATTTTTTTTTTTTAGATATTTATTTCATCGATAAGCAACACAAACAATGTTTGCCAGCTAAAACTTTCGTCTACTTTTTGCCTTGGTTTTTACGAAAATTTTATTAGGGACTGTTATTAAAGGGATGTCTTTACATTTAGTTTTGTAGAAACTTGAAATCTTAATAACTTAATATAGGAATGGTCATTGTTATTAGGAAAAGTGTTTCATATGTTTAAAACACAAAAATTGGGGTATTGCACAAATATTTACGAAAATTATTTTTCTTGAAGACATAAAAGGAAGAACGAAATTTGCGTCTTATAATCAGGTCACAACAGAGAAATCTCACAGATTTAATTTATTATGTACGCTTTTTGGTATAAACCGCATATGCAGGCTAGTAAACAGCTAAAACGCAATTTTTCTTTCCATTTTTCTTAACATGAAAAATATTTTTGGACACTTTTATACACTCATTGTTTAAGTTTGCATTTTAAGTGATTGCGGCCCATTGACTTCCGAAGATTTCTTTGTGCAATAGTAATTGCATCACTAGTTTTCATGGAAAATAAAAGAGCATATGCTCCCAAACAAAAATTTCGTAAAGATCTGCATACTATCCAAACAAAAAGTAGTTACAAATTTTAACTGTTTAGTCCGAACTGCCTATCAATAAAATGTAGTGCCGAAACTTCATACCACGCTACAAAAGATGAAATAAATTTAAATCTGTCAGGTTCACCCGATAATGTGACTTTAAATTTACTTACACTATCATCACCTTATCGATCAAAATTGCGTCGGTTTTCTTTTTTTTTCGAAAATTTGTTAATTCTCCAAACTGTGAACGACTGCTTGTCTCCTAACAGTTATTAAACAACTACTTTTGCTGGAAATAAAACTCAAAACTTAAGCAAACTGCAAAGGAAATATTTCGGTAATAGCGTTCCAAAACGAAATCTTCGCGTAGAACCGTGTCTCAAGGAAATTACATTGTAAGTAACCGTTTTTTTTTTTTTTTTTTTGTGTGAAACACTAAATTTCATTTTAACTGACTACATGCTAGGTTTAACACAAATTTGGTGGTGTACATGCCAAATTCTTGGAAATACCATCTCACAACTACAATTATGACCAGAATTTGGCCAATGTATCGTATGTTTAATATTACACTCTGCATATTTTTTGCAAAATTTTCAAGCGGTTTCTCGCAAAAAAAAAAAAATCAAAAAATGCGTGGTCAATGAACTTGAGTGAATGACAACATTAAACTCTCAAGAGGTTCGTTCATTAGCTCAGCAATCACGTACGGAAACACTGAATTCAAATGTGATAAGATGCAAGAAGGAAATATAATATTATACATATTCGTTTCTGTTTCTGGTTTACAAGACAAAACAACATTTAACTGGGTGGTCGATCGCTATTTCTTGGAAATGTTGCAAATAATCTTCTTTTATTTGGCATAAAAATAGAAACAATTCACTTACAGTTAAAGTTCAATGAACTTAAAAACATGAAAACATTTTTCATCTGGATTATTTCAATACATATTTATTAACACTACGCGTCCACACTGGATATATCAAAACATTTTTTAATGTTCCCTTGCGTAATTCGTCAATAAGATACAAAATATTTATAAATCATTCAAAACTTTTTGTATCACCTGCGAATTAGTCCCCTTCCGAAATAATATAGGTATGCCACCGAATAATCCAACCAAAACTGTTTTCGAACACAATTTCGGAAAAAGAGCAGTTCTCGCCACGAATTCATAAAGATATAAAAGTGTTTTCTATCGATTGAAATTGGGTGCCTCGTAATTTTAGTTTTTGAAAGAAAAAAGTCAACCGTTGGCCAGAAGCAACAACAACAACAATAGCCTTATGGAATTGCGGGTTATCGTGGTACTAAATGCATGAGTTTTCTTTTCACAAATCTGGACTTTGCCTATTTTCATTGCAATTTCGCAAAGGCCTGTCGATATTATAGTAGTACTAATCTTAAGTATCATGCAGATTTTTCGGAGTGGAACTCCACATAAATAAAAAATAGTTGTGGAATTTAAAACTAAACTGTTCCACCAGAGAGTACTACACTTTTTCGCAAGGAAAATTTTGTTAAGTAGCGACGTTAACTTTTTTTTTTGTTGGTTTCCAATACTGAATTCGGAACAGCTGACGTTTTGGCATCATAATATATTCATTAATAAACTTATGAAATAAGTTCTTGTCATTATAGTATTGTATGTACTCGTATATGTATTAATATTAGATTTATACAGTTGCAGTCAAAATAATAGTAGTGGATTTATAAAAATGTTGTTTTGTTTCCTCGCTGTATTTACATTTCTTGCTAGTTTTTTCTTTTTATTTCATAGCTTAATGTAAACACCAAAAAAATTAACCGTTATGTTTGCATTCCATTGTTCTTGATGTTTTTACAATGACTAAATTCAAAGAAGAACAGTTTTTTAACAGTCAAAATAATAGTAGTGCTGATAAAAGTCAACGAACTTTGCAAGTTAAAACATTCTTTTTTTGCAAGCTTTGTCATTGAGTTTAAAAATAAATCATTTTTTTAGAAGAAGTATAATTCTGATCCATAAGGTGTTAAGATTTGCGATTATTGCTGATAAGGAAGCTGATTTCGGAGGGGAAATCTTATAAAGAAGTGGAAAATATTATAAGTTGCTCACCGACAATGATACGCAATGCAATAAAGTACACTCCCTTTAGTGGCCGTCCGCCAGTTTCATAAAAAAAAAAGTGTTTCGCGTATAGTAAGGTACTCAAAACAAAACCCCTTTGCTGCCGCTACGGAAATAAAAGACAAGCTTTGTGTGGAAGCGAGCGTGGAAACTATCCGCAGACGTCTTAAAGATGCAAGTTTGATAGCGCGAAGTCCAAAGAAAGTGCCACTGTTGACGAAAAAACATGTTATAAAGCGACTAAATTTGCTAAGGAGCATCTAAATTGGACCCCTGAAAAATGGAGGAATATTTTGTGGACTGACGAGTCTAAATTGCTCTTTATGGCGGGAAAGGCTCACGAGCCTACGTAAGACGACCTCCTAATTCAGAATATAACCCTAAATTTAAGCTGAAAACGGTTAAACATGGAGGATCTAGTGTTATGATATGGGCATGATTTTCATACATAGGAGTTGGACCCATATACTGGATCAAAGACATCATGGATCGCCATCTATACGTAAAAATATTACAGGAAGTGATGCTGCCATATGCTGCGGATGAAATGTCTTTGATATAGACCTTTCAGCAGGACAATGATCCTAAGCACACAAGCCATCTAGCAAAACAGTGGTTTGCAGAAAATAATATACGGCCAGCCCAGTCCCCAGATCTCAATCCCATTGAGAATTTGTGGCGTGACGTAAAGGCTGTGATCGCGCAAAGAAACCGCACAAACAACAGCACATTGTGGGAGGTTGTGAAGGATGCGTGGATGTCCATTCCCGCAGAAAGGTGTCAATATTTAGTAAACTCTATGCCACGACGCTGTAAGGCGGTAATTGCCAACAAAGGGTTTGCCACAAAATACTAATTAAGATGCTTACCCTTCGTAATATACATTTAGCCCACGCATCAATTTATTTTGGTTTGTACTAACCATTAAATGAATTAACCGGCTATATTTGAAAGAATTTGAATACTTTTATATTTTTGTAACTATCTTGAATTCTTTTTTTTTATTTCCTAGAATTTATGAACGGAACTATGTTAAAAAAATTAAACTTAAAAATTTACAAAATTATTTTGAAACCTTTTTACTTCTTTAAAATTTGCGCAATACCCACTACTATTATTTTGACTGCAACTGTATATAAGTATCATGAATAACGAATCTGTTTAGGATATTATGGAAAAATGTAATATATTGTATCGGCCAAGAAGGCTTTTGTATTACGTAATAAATTACAAATAAACAAAAAACACAATTTTACAATTTTGCAAACATATTATCGAACATTATGACGTAGAAACTTAAATTATTCCGCTTTCCGTTTTTTGCTCCGTCATTTTTTCACGAGCGAACAATGTCCTGTGGATTTTTTCTTCTTTATCGATGGCTTTAAAAAATGTTTTGAAAAAAATTGGCGTAAACAGAATATGTTTAGGTTGCATTGCATTCGTTGGGTTAAATCTTATTTAGGAGCCGGCCGAACCGTAGCTTATTAATAAATCGTGACATTTCCGTTCCGTTCCGTTTGACGGAGAACTATAAATGGAGACAATGAACAAAAATTTAGGCTACCAGAGCTAACTAACCAGAAATTACAAAGGAAAGGTGAAATTTCGAAAAATCAGCTAATTTGTAGTGGGAATGCTGGTACTGGTAGAGGTCTACAAATGTGCTCCTTTTTCTGTCGGGGATCCTACTTCGGCAAGTACTGAACGGGTGCCAAATTTGATATTTGAATCTAAGAGAGAATAGATCAAATTGGTCATTTCTGTGTGAGGTACCAGAAGGATGTGATTAACAAGTTTCCTTGCATCGCATGCATGAATGGGGTATATGAGAGTGAGCTTATGCGCATTCCATTTTTAACCTCTCTCTCAAAGGCACCTACAGTTTAACAACGATTCCGAACGTCACAGTTTGAAAAGCATTTACCAGGTTTGTCGATTCGTCAGACACATCGAGGTGACCGCCGCTTAAATAATGGTAGGTGGCTGTATGCGGGATTGAACTCACAATCACACGATAGTCGTGTGTACCTATACTAACCATCGCGTCACGATCGGTCACGTTGATGTAGTTAGGCCGTCAATTTTTTTTTAAATTCTGTCAAGTATTATAAGCAAATACAATGAATATACAAATTAAAATTAATGTAGTCTATGAATAAGGAGTTGTCGAGAAATCGGTAAATTTTTTTGGGGGTACCAGGAAGTTTGGGTTGATACAGCCCATAAAAAGTCACGAAATACATTTGGTCAAAGGATATATGGTACATTAAGTACTTGCTTCTACGTATCACTATCTTTGTCATATCAAATGATATATACTTTTATTCCTATGGGTGAAGATATACACATATGCTCGAAAAAATAAGTACACCTGCTTATTTTTGCTTTCTGTTTAATTTTAGTTACTTTAACGGAAAGTAAACATGGCAATTCTTTTTTTATTTAAATAACTTTAATATTTTAATTTTAATGCCTTTACAAGTAAAAAACAAAACTGGGGCTTCCTCGTTGTTTTCATTGCGAGTTAGTTTTGTTCAGATGTGATTTCAGTACTTGGTCAAAATAATAAATACATTGCTCAATTCTTTAATATTTTCGCAGTCCACTGTAGTCTTTTTGGAAAGGCTAGTTATTTTACTGTTGTTTATAATAAAATATATAGTAAAAAAATCAGCTATGGGTCGAAAAAGTCATTGTTTTCCGGAGGAGAGGAATTGAATTGTTTCAAGACTAAGAGAAAGTGGCCAAAGTCTTCGTTCTAAAGCAGAAACTGTGAATCGGTTGCTATTTTTTGTACAAAATCCTTTAAAGCCTAAAAAGCCTGTCGAAACTCGCGGAAAATCAAAAAAAAAAAATTTAAAAAACAACAGATATCCGTATTGTAGCAAGACCCGTTGTAGAAAGACCAGTTTGCGTTTTCAAGAGCGATTTCAGCAGAAATTGGAAATGTAATTTCATCGCGAACGGTTCATCGTAGACTACAAGAAGTACATTTAGCAGGACGGATAGCAAGAAGAGTTCCTTTGCTTAGACAAAGAAATTTGAAAACTAGATTGACGTTTGCAAGAAGTTATTCCAATTGGTCCGGAGGAGACGGTGAAAAGAAATGGCGAAACATTTTGTGAAAATAAAAATTAATGTATTTGGAAACGACTGTGCCCGAAATATTCGATGCCCAACGGGTAAGGAATTCCGTGTTCGCTTTACAAAGAAGACGGTCAAGCACGGCGGCGGCAATATTTTGGTCCAGGGTTGTTTCTCGTGGTATGGTGTCGGTCCGATACATTGAATTACCGACACTATAATCAGATTCCACTACAAAGATATCTTAGAAAGTATGATGTTGAACTATGATGTGCAAAGTATGCTTCTTATATGGATATTCCAGCAGGATAATGATCCGAAGTACACATCCAAGTTGGTAAAGGATTGGTTCCAAGAAAATAATTTTGCCCTTCTTGATTGGCCAAGACAATCTCCCCAATCGAAAATCTTTTTGGAGAGTTGAAACAAAGAATTGGAAAGAAGATTCTTAAAAATAACGATCAGTTATGGAGTTTTGTTCAAAAAGCCTGGTATGAAATACCAGGAGAAACCTGCAGGAAGCTTATTGCCAGCATGCCAAAAAGAGTCAACAAAATAATTGAAAATAAAGGTGGATATACCGGCTTTTAACGAAACTCAGCCAATTTAGCAGAAAAAACTTGATTTTTTTACTTTTTCGCTTATTTTAACTAAATATAAATTATTTTGTCCAATGTTTTTGATTAATTTCATACTTTTTGAAAAATACTGAATTTAATTTTTGTTTTTTCTTATTTTTTTAGTATACATTTTATTTTTATTGTTATGACAAACGAAATTACTATTTGTTTTTTCTTTTAATTTAAATAAATTTTCGAGCCTTAAAAAAATTATAGGGTGTACTTATTATTTTGACCATAAAAACTGACATTAAGAATTTCCGGAATTATACGCCAATTATTAGCAAACAGCCATACAACGATATAATTTTAATGAATGTATTGAACATATTTTTTTAAGTAAATAAGATTTTTGTACAGCAGTACACCGAAAAAAATTAAGTAGCTGCATAATTAAGGAAATACTTAGTGGAATTGAAATTTTTGAAACTGACCTTTCTAATTATTTGCAACTAAAGCTTTTGATTTTTAGTAACCACATTGTTTGTAAACAGTTTATTTATGTCGTCGCTATGATCAAATTACAGAAATATAAACATTAAAAACGGTAAAAGGTAAAAAATATTGAAAAACACGTAAACGATAGAAAATATAAAAAAAGAAAAAATGTATTCACTCCAAGAAGGATGTGCAACAGTGTTAAAAGATGTGGCCTACCAAATTTGATAGTTGTTTCGGATACCATCGACATTTATATATTCAAATGCGTATATATATTTATGTATTTACTTTAGGAAAGAATAATAATATATGTAAGTTTGACACCTTCAGGAAATTTTAAATAAACCTGACGACACCCGCGCAACTCAGCCTGCGTCGTCCAGAGTCAATTTAAATAAAAAAAAAATTACAAATTTAATATTTTTCTTTTTGTGTTTTCTAAATTATTATTTGCACTGCCCATTACACTGCCAAAACATAGTCGCCGTCATACCTACTATTTTCAACTTGTTAATTACTATGGATTTAGTTAGACATCGTGTTGTTGGAAAATATTGTTGGAAACAACTACGTATCGTTAATGGTAGTTACTTCTTAGTTAATCAAAAAGAGGAGAGTTGACACCTACGATGTTCTGTCAACTATGCTGTAGTTAAAAGACATATCACATATCGATGTACGCTAAGTACAAATTTGAACATTTGGCACAGATCTGCTTTAAAAATTAGCACAATATGAAAAGAGCTTTCAACGGTTTTCTTTAGTCAGGTATGTGATACAAAACGTTTTCGATTTAAAATCGATGCAAAAACGATGAAAGTTGTGATGCACATCTTTTTATCGATTTCATTTCGGTTTGAGCTGAAATCGAAATCGATTTCATTTTCCATTTCGTTCAATGGAAAATATGGATAAGAAAGGTGTGATAGAAAACGAATTATCGTTTTCATTTACGGTTTTAAATCGAGTAGTCTTTGTGTGGCGATTTTGCAAAGTCGCATTTCTTTATTCGGAAGAAAAATAATAAATTGCGAACAATTTAAAACTAAAGTGAAAATTTGAAATGTAGGTATTTATATCAAACATCTGATAAAACACAGACTTTTTTTTGTATATTCAGGGGTCAAAACAAATGGCTCAAGTCCATATCCAGAGTCTGCCAGAAGCCATGAACCACAATCTCCATTTTCATACATGGAACAATAAAAGTCTTTTTGGATGCTTAAATTCCACACAAACGAATCATGACTTGAACCTGGTCGCGTTGCATCCACAGCCAAAATATTCATTTTATAGTCGCAAATATAAAAAAAAATTGAATTAATACAAAATTTACACATATATAACTCATCTAAATTAACTTACAATCATGCCATTTATGCTGTAATATCCTTCTCTATTGTAAAACAAATGTTCCTGAGCACCTGGTTTAATTATTGCACTGTGGGTGGGTACCATCTATGCAGCCAACAACGCCTGGAATTCTGTATTTATCAAAAAAATGTTTTTTTGACTTCAACATTTCTTGTGGCTCAGCGGAAAGTTTTATCCAGTATTGGCACAACACCTGCTCCAGGGGAACAACCATACGTCCAAATATTTTAGAAAATGTGGTGCGGTGCATAGCTATGGCAACATCATTCCCCACAGAGCGTTGAAAGCAGCCTTCAGCGAAAAATCTGAGCGTTGCTGCCAACTGGATTGCTAATGGAATGGACGATGGTGTAACACTTGTCCCAAGTTTATCCATTATCCAAATAAAGGCTTCTTTATTTAAGCAAAAGCAATCTACAAAACTATACACAATTATGTATTACTGAAACCTTGAGATAACACATTTGGTTTACTTTCTTCCCGGCAAATCTAGTGGTTTGGAAGCATCGCGTAACTTTTTCCTTTTAATATTTTCTTCTTTATTTGATGCATCACTTAAAATTGCGGACACTGCGACAATAAATGCCATGTTATAAAATTATTTTTCAGCTTACACTTGTTAATTTGATTCTTGTTGTGCAAACACTTGTATTTTAAAACGTAAACAAATGCTCTGAGTTGTATTTTGCAAAAGAATATGGTGGAAATGAAACACAACTGGAAAATGAAATCGATACGATTTCTGTCACAGCTAAAATCGATCTGTTCGTTTTGGCACTTCGTTTTCATTTGAAAACGAATCGATTTGCATCACATACCCCAGTGCTAACATTTATCAAAAATCTCTTGCCCTGAAGACATTTCCAGTTTATTTAAGAAACCTATTAAGATTTTTATCCAAGCGTATTTAAATGTTTTACTGAATAAGAAAACAATAAACGAATTTTGTATTAACGTAAACTAAACAAAGGCTTTGACACGCCGACATACGCAAATCATGCAAGACTTTAGTTTGTATGTCAGCGTAGAAAGAAACTGCTTGCCATGAAAATTGAAAATGCCGCGCGTAATAAATACAACAAGGTAACACAGAAAACCGCAAAACACACACAGCCATAATAAGCATACACTTGGAAATGTACAAATATTAACTTAATAATTTGCTATTGCAAAATAAAGCGAAAGTAAATCGAAAATAAACAGAACCCCAAAAAAGTACAATAAACATAAAACAATGAATAGTAGTAACACACAATGCCCAATAACCGGCAGCAGCAACAACAACAACGGCGGTAATAGCAAAATAACAAGTAAATGGTCTGAATGAACAAATAATTTTGCAGTACTTGCGCACCAACCTAGCAACCGATCGACCACCTCTCTCACACTGAAATACCATATAAAGTACAAATATGGATCTGCCAAATGTTTGTCTGGCCCGCCTGGTGTAAAAATATGCGGTCCCCAAGTATTACATATGTGTGTGGACACTAAACATCGCATGACGAAACACCCTGTATATGGAGTTATGAATGAGACAACATCGGGGGGCCAGCAACGTACCGCATAATAATGTTTGGCTGGCAACCACAAAATGATAACCAACTTTTGCGAAGCACTATGGGCTGAATGCGCATTGTACGCGCTTAAGACACCGCTCTTAGTTTCTACAGTATACAATACAATGTGTGTTTAGTACTTACAAATATGTACGGCAGTTATAGACAGTTGGGCGGTTGGTTAGTTTACCACTGGATTTGGCATTAATTTACCAATGAAATACGTAATAATTTGAATAATAATTTTCTGTTAAAATTACACTGTAGTTGTCGTAATAGAGACGTTTTGTTGACACTCAGTTTTATAAAGACAGGTATTATGCTGACTTTTCACAGTGAAACTCCATATAAACAAAAAGATGATGCTGAAATTTAAAGCTAACTTTTTTTCACCCCAGGCGGTGCCGTGTTTTTCGCGACCACAATTTTTTCTAAATGGCAGCGTTAACATTTTTTTCTTTTGCTTCAAAACTGGAGTCAGGACAATTTACATTTTCACCTCCTCACAATATGCTCGATAATACATTTAAACTTTTAAAATTAAATTGTAATAATAAAATAACACAAATATATTATTGAACATAGACATATTTTGGAAATTGTTCACGAGCAAACAATATCCCGTGGATATTTTTTCCCCATGAAAAGAACATAATGCCTAGCTTAAAAACAAAAATTATTAGCGTAGATTTGTGTTCTCTTTTTTCAAATTGTTATAAAAGAGTAACCAACGAAAAAAAGTATATGAAAATATATATTAACTGTACCTTTAGGATGGATATCATTTTATTTTTTTTTATTCACGGTTATATTAAAACCATTAAAGCCAAAAAAACATATTACAGTTTACATTTCTAAAGACCCGAATAATAATTTAAAGTAACTCATAAAAATGAAAAAAGAAATTTTTAGACAACTAAAAACATTATTTATAATCGTGTAACTATAAGAAAATCTAATTAGAAAACATTGATACGTTAAAGAAATTGTAAATGTATAAAAAGAACGAAAGAACTTCAAACAAAATCATGTTATAAAAAAAGTTTCCACCAGAAACTGCAGGTATGAAAGAAAATTTGAAAATCAGAAGATAGATTTCCAAAAGACTTTTTATACACTAAATTCTAAATTCTTGGCAAAATAGGTAAAAATTTCAAAAATGTATATTTTCAAACGTACAACGTAAAAACGATATTGATATAACCGGATATACAGGCTATCCATTTAGTGGATTCAAAATCTGCGGTCTAGCAAGGCTGTGTTCTGTTAAATACCAGTCAGCTGAAGTGTTATTTATTTAGTGAAAGTTTGCCATTTACGAATATGGATCGTTTAGCAAACGAAGAACGCGTAAAAATAGTTAAAACTTACTGCAAAAGTGGTGATTCAAACGTGGGCACTTTTTGTGCATTACAGGGTGATTATGATCGTCATAATCGACCTACTGTTGAAGAGACTGGAAACGTTATAGATGTGGTAAGACCTGTGCATCCTCGCATTGTACGCACTGCCGAAAATATCGTTTCTGTTGTGAAAGTGTGGCCTGCAATTGAAGATTATGAACTGAACGATATGTGGTTTCAGCAAGATGGTGCCAAGAGCCATGAGAGGTTTCCAGAAAGTGTAATTTCACGTTTTGGCCCCGTCAATTGGCCACTAAAATCATATGATTTGACGCGTTTATACTTTTTTTTTGACGTAGACCCAGTCAAAGATAATCCCTAGACTTTGTAGCATTTGCAAACTAACATTCGTCAAGTTATAGCCGAGAAACCACTCGAAATATGCGAAAAAGTGGTCGAAAACTATCTCAGAAGCATCTCCTGGTGCAACCAATCCAGTAAATGTCATTTAAATGACAAAGTTTCATCGAAATCGTACCTTTATGTATGTTTTATTTAACTTTACTTTTGAAACCGAAAAATTGACAACCCAGTATATTCATATCTTGGGATGTCATAAATAAAACGTATTATTGTGTTAACAACTCGCTTTACTTCTAGGCAATACAAAATTTGAAGCAAAGGAATTGCCGACGCTAATATAACCTTAATTTTAAGATGTAGACATAATTTTGTAGAATAAAGCTTACGCAAAGTAGCTGCAATTCACAAAAAAAAATTAATCAATATGGGCCTCAACACTGAGCCGACTGTCAATAACACGCGAACACGGTTGGTGATCAGCGAAATCAATTCTAGAGTTTCCCAAAGGGGAAGCGACAAAATATCGATTTGTATTACCGTGATATTTTTACACCATATGCTTCGGTGATGCACAATTTGAAAATTGATTAAATGACAATAGATCAACAAAAATAAATTTCGTTAATAATCACATTTCCTAAACAAAATATTTTAATTTTTTCAGGAGTGCAAATCTCATGGAGTTTTACTTACTTTTACTTAACTTTCGAATAGAACCACAACTATGTAACTTGACAAAATAACAATTTTTGTCATTTAACAAAAGTTGGAATAGTTTTTTTTTAGTTTGGAAATGCCAATATAATTTTTTACAGAAATTTTGAATTAGCTGTCTATTATAAGATATTCGCTTCAAATATGATGGGAAATGCTGTTTTTTAAAATGACTAAAAATATTGACTAACTTTTTCATTGGATATCTCGAAAGTTAGAGCCAATTAAAAGCTCGTCCTAGTTCAAATGCCACAATTATGCAAGATAGAATCTGGGGCAGAAATAGGTTTGGTCTGCTGCTTTACTTACATATTTGAAAATAATTTCAATTTCGTATCATGTAAGTTTAAGTTCATTATTAAGTTCCAGAGTTTTTGAATTTCTTTAGTTACCACTTTATTTTGCCGATTAAAATCAATGTAAATGCCGTGAAGAACATCAAATATAGCGCCATATTGATAAAAAATTTAACTCAAAATTTCTGAAAATTGAGTGTTTTATATAACTACATTGAATTTTGGAATGGGGATTGGGCACAAAAATGCTTTAATATAAGTACAAAAATAATAACGAATAAATTCAATTTTGTCCTACTTCACATAAATGGTTTTTTTTTGTAAGCGCTTGTATAATTCTTAAAACAATAATGAAAAATTTTTGCGATTTTTTTAAATCTTTTCGTTCGGTTCAGTCCAAAGGAGAGTCGGTTCGGAATCTATTTGCAGCCCAGATTTATTCTAATCTATATATCTATTTGTCGAAAAAAGTTTGCTAAATGTTAATTATTAATATTAAAAAGAACGACAACCTACATATTACCGATTTTTTTCTCTCCCACATATGCCTCTCCCTTCGAACCCCATGCTCTCTTCTTCTGCATACAAAGCAATACGATTAACAATTTTTCCTACAATTTGAGTGGTCATAGTTAGTATGCACAATGCAGTGTCATTGTATGTGTAACAAATTGTAAAATGGGAACATGTTTGGCTTATTAAATTGTTATTTTACTTATAGTTGGTGCTGGTGTTTGGACATTTTGAAGAGATATTTATTAATAAAAATTCAGAAAGAGGCGAGAATCAACAGGATGTTAGATGTTTAAAATCAGAAACTTATTAAAACTACTAATCACGATTCCACGCAGACAGACGGATAGACAGAATTTTAATACTGTTAAAAAAACCCCATAATAATTGTCGTCATCGTCATGATTATCACGTTTAACTAATGATAATCATGATCAATGATCATGCCATGTTTTACACAAAAACAGAAAAGAAATCGCGCCAACTGAAACTGCAATTACACGCATAGAAATAAAAAAAAATATTAAAGAAAATATTTTAATTGATTGCACATATTCGCAGTAATACGCTCAGAGAGAAATCTATAGTTGTTTGACGAATCGCTACTAAACTGCTGATAATGGATACAAATTGTAGTGCAACAACAACTTGTTTAATCTTACAAAATGTATTGCATCGCATTTCCTTTTCCTTCAGTCTGCCACAACGGAAGTTTCAAAAGATATTGGCACTCAGTTAGTTTATTTTTTTTTTTTATCATCAACACGGATTAATAACAAAGTTATCTTTGGAGTCAACAGAAAAAAAAACAACACATATTTAATCACATATATACCATTATTTTATTGTTCGAGGTTTTTTAATAATGTAAATATTTGTATATACGAGTATTATGTATTCCATATTTATATCCGAAGGCGATATTTCCATTTAATGCCACATTTCGAAATTTGGCGGCCTCTGACAACCTTCTTTGATTGTTCGTTGTTCGCTTACTTCTTGAAGACTCTTAAAAAACATACATTTTTGCATTACAGTCATTGACAGGAAAGTTCAAGCAATGTAATGGAAATATTTCTTTCGAGTTTTTGAAACATTGAGCAAATAATTGATCAAATAAGATTACCTGAAATCGACAATTCCGAAATAACTTTTTGCCAATTTTCGAAGAAAAAAAAAATTGGTGATGAATGCAGCAAATAATAATCCATAGCTGCAAACCAGTTCCAAAGCGAACAAGTTTTGAACCGAATCGCCATTTCTGCCTGTAAACCAAGCAATTGCCTCCTAAAAAATTGTGAACCAAACCAAATTCCGCGTAAACCTTTCAAAACTCATGCTTCGTTTTCTAGAAAAACTCATGCTGTATGCAAGACAACGCTGCACTCAATTATGAAGTGAGGAAATCCAATAAGGAGTAGAAAGGTGAAGCAGACTACCTTACCTTTCAAAGGTAGGTAGGGTTTTCAAAAGAAAAATTGTGGTAATAGCGGGACGTGGAAAGGTATAAGTATAGAAATAAAGCCCGAGAATGTTACCAAAAGCTAAGAAAAGAGACCCGGTTTATGTTCCTGTAGTTGTAAAGTTTATAAAGGCTTATCCTAAAAAATTGCGTTGACGGAAATAATACACATTGGTTAATTTCTCTTAAATATACTTTTAGTAGAAAAATTATCCCAAACTAAATTATGTTTTCACTTATGGAGTAAAAAAAAAAAATAATCGGCACAGCGCAAATATTAGGTATGGGCGAAAATTTGTGAAGTGCGTCCTCGGTTGACTATTTTGGTTGACGATAGCTAGAAAAATACTATTTAAACAATTTTGCATTTTTATTTTTTGTCCGATATTTATGTGTCTTAATTTTGCAACGACGAAATCGAAAAATCTAAATCTGGAACTCATATCGTCAAATATTAGAAATTTTGTACCAACGTCAAATAACTTGTTTCAAGCGAAGCATGCCAATTTGCAACTCAAGCTCATCGATTCCTTGTAGATCCAAATGGCGAGGCTATTTTAAGTGGTGGATGTTGTTAAGACTGGTATTATGCTGACTTTTCGCTGTTAAATTGCATATCATATCTTCCAACAGCTGATACTGTCTTTTCACGAGAGAAATTTTCTTAATACTGGAGTAGGAATAATGTTCATTTTTACATCGCAATATATTCAATAATACGGAGTTATCCATTTTTCGGTTTCAAAGGTACAGTTAAATAAAACACATATAAAGCATAGTTTCGATGAAACTTTTATTTTATTGTAATGTTTGAACCTTGCCATTATGAAATACTATGATTGGTCGCAGCAGTGGATCCTTTTGAGATAGTTTACGACCGCAAAAAAGTCTAACGTCGCCAAAACGTGAAATCGCGCTTTCTGTAAACTTCTCATGCAATAAAACCAAAATCGGTCGTGTTGAATCACGTTTGAATCACCACTTTTGCAGTAAGTTTTAACTATTTTTACGTGTTTTTCGGTTGTTAAACGATCCAGATTCGTAAATGGCAAACTTTCACTAAATAAATAACACTTCAGATGACCGGTATTTAACAGTTGACAAACTTGACATGGTTAACCCTGTCAATTTAACACTTTTAAAATTCTAAAAGACACAGTAATAAAAAAGAGATGCAGCTTAACTATAAATATTATATTATCGAACATATTACGAGGTAAAAACATCATCTATTCCGATTTCAGTGTTGGAAATCAACGCAGGAAAAGCCGGCAATGCCGCGAAATTTTGTCGCGAGCATTTAATATTGCATCTATCTTAAAAGCGAACAAAATGATCTCTTTTAGCAACGCGTTGTCACCGAGGGCGAAGAGTGTGTTGTTTTCGACAATGTCTACCGAAAAATATGCTGATTCAAGCAAGACGAGCGCGCTTAAACTTTATTAAAGGCGGAAGTGCACCAAAAAAGATTATGTTGCCACTGAAAGAAAAAACGCCTAATAACTTACAAATGCATGATTTCCCAACCTGATTGGAGTTTGATGAAATTTTGCCATAAACTCTGAAGTCTATTGTCAAAAATTTATTAAGTATGATGAAGCACAAAAAGAAAAAAGTCCTGAAATAATAACTCACAAATCCATGATTTTCCATGACAACATTAGGTTTCAGGAATTTTTATAAATTCCACAAAAAATATTGGCACTTGACCTGGAAGCCGCTGTGTGCTTTCTGAAGCCATTTTAGTTTGCTTGGGCCTACGGAGAGTATCTGAGGTGAGTGGGTTAGTTATTCTATAGTATTCTTCCGTATGTACCACATCCATCTTATCATATATATCACATTTTTTGAAAAGTAAAACTTTCAGCCTTACAGATGAGATTCTAAAGGCAGAGTTGTATTTTAGTTGGTGGGATCAATTATTCTTTCAATCTGGAATCAAGAAGGTGCTTGAACGATGGAAAAAAGTTATTGAACAAAAAAACGACACTTGATTTGTAAATTAAAATAATACTTAATGAAGATGTGCTTTCGATCATAACTTTGATTGCCATTTATCGCAAATTTTAACGAAAATCGCTGGTGTATGTTCAACATTCGATTTCGTAACTTTTGTCATCAATTCTTTTTTTTTTTTTTTGTATTTTCCCCCTGAGTATAAAATATTAATGGACTTATTAGTTGGGGCTTGGGGGTTGCATCCACTCTATTGACTTTTTCTGGCTTGCGTGCAACTAAATATCGCAGATTTCACATTAAAGTTAAACTAATTAATTTTTTAATCTTTGGGAATATTTTCGAGGCAAAAACGACAGCAAAAGTTGTCCGAATATTAGAAACGCTAACACGTAATTAAATTATGTGAATAACAAAGTTCGAGAGAAGAAACGAATGATTCAAACTTAACCTTGCCCAACGAAACGATCCTTAGTATTGAATGCCAAGGCATCGTTTAAAAAAAAGGAGGGTCTAGGGGGAGGAAAAAACAACCATCATATTGATGTACACACATTATAATTGTTTTATCTCGAATATTAGAGTTTGGAAATTTTGCCTGTTTTGTTTCTCATTCTGGTCGACATTCTGTGGAATGTAATGGAGCTATACAACGAACGTCGAAAAGATGTTTATAAGCGACAAAAAAAAAACGCTTATTAAATTTGGCAATTCTTGACGATCCTTAATTTTACCAATCTACAACGTAGTAAATTGTTGCTATTACCAAAAACAAAACAAAAAGAAACAATCTGTTTGTTGTTGCAACTATTGACGATGACGATTTGGCGATGACATTATTTCACATACGTTGTGTTTTATAACTTTTTTGTTACACTTTTTTTGTTTGCTATTTCTTCTGCTTCTACTACTGGTTTGAGAAATTTATAATTCCTTTTTAGAGCAGTCGTTAGTTGTTGTTTTGGTTGATGCTATTTTCTTGTCCCAAAACTTTAAAAACGCGTTTTTAGTTTAAATTGTTTTCTTCCTTTTTCTTTGTTTTTTTCGCTGCTATTTTTATTTTCTGTTAGCAGAAATCATATGATTCCCCGGCAGTAATAATTAATTAAATTTGCGTTTTTTCCTATTGTTAAATATACATATATATTTTCTTTCTATATTTGTTAACAACTTTTGTGCTTGTTTCTCTACCGTTTTATCAAAATAGTATGTTTTTGTTGTTGCTTTATTTCAATTGTTGAAATCACTTGGTTGCTTTTTTTCTTCTTGCTTGGTTTTGCAGAGATTTTTACTTCGATCGACGATAAACATGAACAAACGACACCGACTAACGTTCAAACGAAACCAGCAAACGAACAGATTGAACAGAGCAAGACTCAGGGCAGCTCCGTAACGAAACAGCGGCTCCAAACAAACTTACAGTCGTCGCAGGTCTACGATTTCTCAGTTGGTGTACGGTAACTGCTGCAACGACCACAACAATAACAACAAATACAGGCTAGTACTAAAATCTCGGCTTGATGGTTGAGTTTTTTTCTCTACTTAGTTTACTCTGTATGGGTGTGTGTGAGATAATCAAGGATGGCACCACAGGGAGATGTGCACCTTTTGGAAAGATTAAAAGGGAAATGTCAAATAACGTGCATTTCATATTTATGAAGCCACCCAGAAATTTGCTTTATGTAACAGTACATTTTTTTTTTCTTATGATGTTCTATCAAAATACTTGTTTGGACGATCATGCACACAAACTTTGGGATAACGATGTGCAGATAACGGTACTTTTACTTTCTGTGACAAAGACTGCGTGCCTCACAATTATAATACCAAGTTCAGTTAGTGATTTTTTAAAGGTGCTAGCGATAAGATCATTATTATTTTCGTGAAGTGATAAAATTCAATAATAATGCCGCGAGGAAAAAGTTTGACAGAACTCGAAATAGCTAAAATAATCGCTTGCAAGGACGAAGGATGCAGTGGCGCAAACTGGATAGCCACAATCTCATTCAACATTTTTTATGAGATCCTGACGCTTATGGATCTAATAAGCGCTCAAGAAGGAAAAAAGTACTATCTTGTTTTTTAAACAGTACTCATCAATAATAGATTTTATATATTCCTACAAAATGAAAGAAAGAAAAAAATAACCTGAACTTTCACTTTAGTTTTTATTTGTGATTACTTAAAAAAATTATTCACCGTTTAATGTCTAAACTGTATTAAAAATGACTGCAGTTCAGATTAGAAGATAATAAATCAATTATTTTCCAAAGAATGTGTACAAGTACAAGATTTTTGTAAAGGAAGTTAATTTTAGGAATACTATTGGTTACTTATTAATATTTCTGTACAAGTACTCCGAGCTTCTGTCACATACCCTTTTTACAGATTGCCATCTCTGATGGCGCTCAACCCTGAATAAAAAACAACAAACATCAAGCGATACTTGTAGTCGTAATGTAGCAGAAGACGTAAAACGCCAACAAAAACTGACGTCGGTGACGAACAGCTGCTAAACTGGGGACTAAACAAAAGCTTAGCTTTGTTACCCGAACACAGAGAGAAGCTACAGCAACAACAAAAATAAAACTTGATTGGCAAGCTGACGGACGGAACTGTCGGCAGTAGAGTTGGATGTGGAAGACTGGCGAAACTGGCACCGATCGACACTAAACCATTACAAATTTCTGTAATAACAACAGCAATACCAGTAAACGGCTGCAAAAACAAAAATTACTGAGAGCTAAAAATTACATGAAATTTATTCGAGGGTAGTCAGGTGAGTGGGGAAAAAAATATATCGCGTAGAGTAAAAATGTTAAGAATTGTGATGGCTCTCTTTGGTATTTCCTTTCTGTATATTAAAGCTGAGATGCGAGATCAAATTTACGTGTCAGTACCAAAAATATTTTCGAAATGTACAAAGCGGGATAGAAGCAATCACGTCTTCGAAAGGTTCCGAATGGATTTATCTGCGAAGGATGGAAGTTTGCGAATGGGTTCACCTGCTTTCGTAAGTTTGTTATTTGTAAAGAAGACGTATATGAAATACTTGCCAACCCAAAAACTGGTAGCAGATTTGGGCGGGTTTTAGAGCATTTCATATTGTTTTTCTCAGATTTACCATTTCTTAAATGTCCTCTTTTTAAGGTTTCCAAAGACCTGTGATATGTTGAAATAATCGCGCTCCAAAAAAAGGAATCTTGATCAGTTTAATTTGGCGGTAGAATGATAACTTTGACGAACCGTGTTAGCAGATAGGCTTGACAGGTTTAACCCCATTTGAGAACATTGGCAAATGTTTAGTATGAAAATATAGGAAAATTAACCACATTTGAGGATAAATCTGCCAAATCGGTTAGTGTGTCGTACCGTTTACAGCAGATTTTTAAGCCGGCTTAAACTTTTTGACGGTGATTGAATTTCAACACAAAGCTATTTTAACTGTTCACAGAAAAACAGTTTTAATAATATTTTTAGGAAATAAGAACAAAATCCAAGAGCCAATTCAAAGCATTTGTGTGGGTTTTAAGCACATATTGTAATAAAATAAAAATATAAATAAATATATATATAAAATACTTTTTTCCTTACTGTTGAAGTGGCAACAGTGTCAAATATCGCAAAAATTAAGCGGTTAAATATGGACGGTATCTATAAAGTCGTATTTATCTGTCTGTACTTATTTATATTTAAATTGCCGATATATCGGAGGCGTTGGGCTGACCACAAAAAGAGACGGCGGTATATGACAAGATTTTTAACATTTAACTTTTTACCGTATAATATTTGTCCCCATGGTTTGAGGGATTTGCAAATGCTCCAAATTGGAGGTATTCGGGATTTGTTTGACATTTTGTTGCTTACAAACCACAAAATGTTCTTTGCTCTAAGAGCAAACTTTGTGGAGTTAGTTGTTTCTGTTTTAATGCATAACAAATAAAAAATGTATCATTTGAAACAGCTCGAAAATTAATTATTATAATATTAATGTACATTCGCATGTTTCGTCAACATGCATGTTGGCAGTGTGCACTTGCATATGTTTTTCGCCAATATGTGTGCATATGTACGAATAATTCGTGCGAAAAATTTCACGAATTTTAATTTCAATTTAAAATCTGGCAACGCTGCAATGAGAAGATGAACAATTTTGAAAATTAATTTAAAAAAATATATCACATTCGACTTTTAGCATCGGCTATTCGGAAGTTCTATGAAGTTTTCACTTGAAATAGAATAGAATAGAAACATTCGTTAATACTTTTGTATTGTCAAGTGTCGTGATATGTGCGTGTTCTCACTAAGGAGTCGATTTGTGTGTTGATAACGGGATGTTTTACCGTATTATAATGTGAATTTTTGGATTTCTGTGTAGACATTGTTAATGTAAAGAGATTTAAAGATATATACAATAATTGCCGATGGCGGTTTCTAGGCCAAGTTATCCTTTCATAGGATGTTAACCCAAAAAAATAAAAAAAGTAGTTATTTGATTAATCTCGATAAATTCTGTGGATTATTGTTCAAAATATTTGGTGTTGCATACGCAAATAAAAATCAGCGCCTTATTTGTGCAAAATTTGCCAAGATTGATTACTTCTGTCTGCTGTTGAGTCTGTGCATTCTTGGAGCTGTGTACAAGTTATGACGTCAAATATCAAAATATGCATTTGTCCAGTTTGAAAGAAAAATA
The DNA here is from genome assembly GCA_019455685.1 of Philornis downsi. Lineage (NCBI taxonomy): Eukaryota > Metazoa > Arthropoda > Insecta > Diptera > Muscidae > Philornis > Philornis downsi. The sequence goes on from JAHXMU010000584.1 coordinate 1,472,217, forward strand.
TTCAGAAGACGGAATATAGCATTTCCATCCAAAATGCATCAACATTAATGACAGTGAAGTAAGAACTAACAAGTCACTTGTTTACACCTGCGTTGATTATGGTACACAAAGAAAAAGCGGACAAGGGTTGGAAGCTGGCGAAGAAAATGAAAATTCAAATGGAAGAACTATTGAAGATATTTGCGACAGAGTTTCAATGGAGTTGTGGAAGCGTTATGGGTGGAGTTTTTAGACAGCTTAAAGAAGGTGATGGAAGACGTAATTGTCTGCAAGAAGCAACTTATTGAAGCTGAGCAGAAAAACAAGTTGCTTCAAGAGGATGTTGCAGATTACAAAAATGAATTGAAGGTTCTGAGGACACAAAACAGCATACTGCAAAGACGCGAGGAATTCATAATTTAAAAGAACCCATAATTAAAATAGCAGAAATTTATAATGTTCCCCTAAATTCTACCGAAATTAATTAGAACAGGGTTAATGGTGAAAAAACGGTTTTGGTTAAGTTTAATTCTGTCTATACAAAGGACTGCATTATGGCGAGCTATTTTCATTCGAATCCTGTCCGGCTAAAGGATTATACAAGCGGTAATGTTCAGTCCCGGACATACTTGAATGATAACCTTTCATCTGCTGCTTTGAAATTAGTCCATGTTTGCAAAGGGCTACGAGGGTGTGGCAAAATAAGAAAATATGTTTTAATTAATGGCGACATGCCAAAGGCACGAATTACGTTGGTTAATGGGTTGACAAAAGGTGCTGGAGTTGCACTGTATGTTTCAAACTTTGTTAAATATAAAGTACTTTTAAGGAGCGACAACTATGGTGTACTTGAATGCTTTGTGGTATTGTTGCTTGGTGGAAAAAAAGTATTAGCTGGATTTGTTTATCTACCGCATGGTGATTTTGAACTATTTGAGAACTATATTTCAGACTTGCTGGTTCTGCACTTAGATGTTATTATAATGGATGCTTTTAATTGTAATTTGTTTGATATTTTCAGGCCGCGTGGTGTTAGAGAAGCAGGCAAGAGGATTTTTCCTTGTTTCGTCGTTAGATCTTATAGCTGATTCTGGTCAATTCATTTACCCAAGCATTTCTAATCATGCTTGTATATTTATTTCTACTGATATAGTTCTTAGAAACAAGGAATATTTTTATAATTACACTGATTACAAAGCTGTGAATTCGGATACCTTGCGAAATTTCATAAGTTCCGTAGATTTTTCACATTGTACGCTACAAACAGTGTCGACATGCAGCTTAATGTTTTTATTTCTTGCCTTTCATCGATACATACTATTTTCCCACTTAAAAGAAAAATAGTTCTTGCTTTTAAGGATAACTGGATTAACTCCCCAAATTTAACGTATTGTACGTCAATTCGCGATCTGGCTTATGCATATGTGGAAGATAACGCAGAAGTTAATTGGAAAATATTTTGCTGAGCAAGGAATCAGGCTAAATTTGTGATCAGAAAGGGAAAGGTTGATACACATTCCAGTGCACTTGGGTGTAATCAACGAAAGAATTGTGGAATTTATTAACAACTAATGGGGTTTCTTCAGACAAATCATTCTCGAGTGACGTGAATGTTAATGAACTCAAATGAGACGTTTGTAAGCTATCAATTGGATTATGAATCCATGAATCCATCCATCTAATGGTGAAAATATTATGAATTTCCCGCAGCGGGAGAGTGGTTTTTCGTTTCAATGTGCTGGGCTATGGGACTTGGAGAAAGCGTTTTTAATGATTAAGTCTAATGCAGCCGGCTGTAACGGATTTTCTTTGAAATTTTTGAAATTAGTATTCCCTTACATTTCAACTCATTTTCTATATACTGTGTACATCATCTTGACTACATCTGAATATCCGTCAGCATGGAAATTAGCAAAAATAGTCCCTGTGGTAAAAAAAACTCAACACAGTCTGTGGCTAGTTATAGGTCAATTTCAATTTTGCCAACTTGTCATAGATAGCGGAGCATATTTTGAAAATCCAATTAACCAAATATCTTGAGTTAAGTCCTTTTTGAATGATTGTCAATGCGGATTCAGAAAGGGTAGAAGAACTGCATCTTTGCTACTAGGTCTGACTGATAGTATTCGAGAAAATTTCAATGGGAGCAATTTATGTATATTGGTGTCATTGGATCTGGATAAAGCGTTTGATCGAGTGGGTAATACATTTTTGATTTATAAGTTATATAATTTTTACAGATTTGTAAACAATGCTTGTTGTTTAATTTACTCCTATCTTTCAAGAAGGAAGCAACAAGTTGTGTCCATAGTAGATATAGTAATGTACTCAGCGTAAAGAGTGGGGTGTCCCAAGGTTCAGTCTTGGGCCCAATTCTCTTCACTCTTTACATCAATGATCTTTTTCCAAAATTTGATACTCTGTGTAAACCGTATGTCTTTGCTGATGATATCCAGTTGCTATTTAAAGGGGATTACCAGTTTCTAGACGTTCTTCAGGAGAAAATAAATTATGTGCTTGATAGGTTACGTGATTGGATGTCGGAGAACAGACTTTGTGTCAATTCTTCTAGTCCAAAGCTATGCTTTATTCGAACGAATTGAAGGGGATTTGCGAGTAGTTTATAATGGTTCTAATTTACAGTTTGTCCATGACATGAAATGTTAGGGAGTCTTATTAGATGATAAGCAGCGCTTTGAGAAGCACATTAACCACATTGTTAACTATGCATTGAGGCAATTGTACACAACCAATTTGTCGCTCCCGCTTTATGTGAAAAAGTAACTAGTTCATGCCATAGTTATGCCAAATATTATGTACTGCTTAGAGGTATACTCTGCTACTAGCCAAAAATATATGAAACTCCTTCGATTATCTTTGAACAGAGCTGTTCGCTACATCTTTTCCCTTAAGAAACGTGTACACATAACACTTTTTGTGATTACATTTCTGGAATGTTCATTCCCTGCATTTATCGATGTACAATTGTTCGTATGTTTTTACAAAATATATTCTAACCAATGTCCGCGTTTCCAGTATGAAATTTTTAAATTTTGCCATTCTGTTCGTAGAAGGCAATTGTTTATTATCAAACTTTGCCATCATACAGCACGATCTTTTAATGTAAGCGTAGCTCGTAGCTATGATGCATTGCCAAATGAGTTTAGAAATTTAAACGTATCATGTGCAATATTTCGTAATAGACTTACCTGTCATATGCAGTTGACATATGTAGGTAAATATGCTTTTAGATATATGCTATTTTAAATATATGATTATATGTGATCAATTTTTATTTTATATACATTTTTACATTTGCTTTGGAGTAGTATTTATTTTAATTTATGCATATTGTGATTTACTTGACAGTTTGGAATTGTAAAGTTGTTAACTTAATTAAAAAGAAAAACTTCGCCATTTGGACTGGCGTATATCACTCAATATTTAATTTTTTCTCATTATCTTTATTTTCCTCCATTTCGCCTATTTTAAGTGCACTTTAATTTGAACGTTATAAGTTAATAGTTACATCAAATTTGATGTATAATTCCGGTAGTATTTATTTTATGCATTTTGTAAATTACTTAATATTGGCCAAAAGGCTTGAAGTTACAAGAAATGAAATGAAATGAATATGTTAAAAACGAAAAGATGAAAATAATACATTAGCATCGTTGGGATTAAACGGCTGAATGGGATAATTACATTTTGTCAATATAAACCAACTTTCTCTACGGAGTGTCAGAAAGAAATATGAATGTGGCAACAATAGCAGCGTATTTCGAGGAATTGGTCCCGGCTCATATTTGAGGACGAAAAGAATAGCATAAGAATAGCATGGTCCGGAAATAGTAAATCTATACAATTGTTATCGCTTGAATTGTTTATGACTACGATTCTGAGAAACATATGTAAAACAGTCCACTAGATAAGCAGCCGACAATGATAAGAAATTCTATATTATCGCAATTACCACACCGCCCACTCTTTTACTCGGAGCTTTTGTGAGTGTGCGTATAGTATTTGGACAAGAGAGGCTTAGATAAGCGTACCCAATTGCATGTTGATTATTTTACTCTCACGTACACACTCATTATAATGATTATTATACAATTACACTCGTACAATACTCTTACACTTACTTTGGACGATGCGGAATGCTTGATGGATGGATGGATGTAATTCTTTGTGTTGCGATTTGATTCAATTCAACAACTCTGATTATTTGAATACTATATGTGCGCGCGCGTGAGTGTGTGTATTGGAGAGATATGTGTATGTGATGAAAAAACGATGACAATTTTCTTTAATTTGAGTTGAGTAATTTTTCAGTTGCATAGGCATGTGTATGTTTGCGCTATTATGTATGTTTCCACTTTTTGTGTATTTAATAAAAATAACAATTTAAATTAATGTGATTTGAATTTCTTTTTTTTTATTATTCGTTTTTTTGTTACTTGTTTGGGCTTTGTTCAATAATCAGCAATTTTATATGACTTTAATTCGTTTTAGTTTTTGTAGCGATCTTTTACTCCATAATTCTTTTCTCCTGTTTAATCTCTCTCGCGCAACACACTCCCTCCACCAGCACTCTTTCTATGATTTCCTTTAAGTTTTCTCGTTACGAAAAAAAACCAGTTATGTTTAGTATTTCTTTTTCCTTCGTGTTTTCTTAACTTTATTTTATGGTCTTTGCACTTTTTTCCAGCTCAACCGAATCTTTTATGAATCACAGAAACAACAAAAAACGAAAAAAATGAATGCTAACAACTAAAAAAACGGCGAAGTCTAGAATGACGATATTTATTTATGTCTCACAAATGCGAACACCAGCCACAATCACAACTGAATGAATGATCACCACAAACCGTCCAAAACGAGACTGAATTGTGGTCTTTGGAGTTTTTGTTATGTTTGTGGCCTTTTTGTTGTTCGTGAAAAATGATGCTGCTGCTTCAGCAACAGCAGCGGCAGCAACAAGAGCTGTCGGCGAGACCTCGGCAGCGGCCGAGCGTTATATTCAGTTGGGGCATACCCATCTGTATACTACACGCTTACCTACAAACGTAACTACAGCAAACAGCTTGTGCTAGGCTCAATCGTATACGAGCGATGAACAGTGGTGAGTTCGTTGGGGACAACAGTTTGAAAGGTATGCTTATAAGCTAAAAATTTAAGCGTCCAAGCTTACTGAATGCGATTGTCGCTCAAGGGATGCAGTGGGCAGTCTGGTCAGACACTATTCATATAAAAAAGTGTCTGGTCAGACACTCTTCACGTAGAAAAGTGTCTGGTCAGACACTCTTCATATAGAAAAGTGTCTGGTCAGACACTCTTCTCATATATGCAATGGTGAGACAATATTCATATAGTGAAAGGTGTGATCAGACACTCTCCCTATAGAAAAGTGATTCTGAAGTATCCGCTGCTGTATCATTTATATTGGAAGTTACCAAACACTTTTCATTTGGAAAAATGTCATACCTCAGCGACATTTTCAGCTTCCAAGTGTTGCCGTACTAAGAGTCAATTAGTTTTTGTACTGAACTACACAAGTCCCTCCCCGACAATAAGAATTTGTTACGCTTCGCTTCTGTAATTTTTTGATATATTGGGTTTAAAAAATTGCAGATTTTTAGACACCTCTGACAATCTTCTGGCATCTACTAACATGATACCGAAAAATCAAAACTGCAGTTTTATATTATTTAGAATTTTGTTAAATTTATTAATTTTGGGCTCAAGCAGGATGGGGGAAAAAACATTGGGTCCCTTTTTGACATCATGCCATTTATAAGACTTACTTTTTTCATTTTAGTCATATTTTATCAATTTTAATATTTAAACTATTTCTTTCAAATATTTAACTTACAAATTAAAAAGAAATAAAAAATTTGTAATCTTAAAAAAAATATTTAAACATTTTCAAAAATTTAGAGGATTTAAATTTTGTTTTAATAAAATTTTAATAAAGTTAGTTAGTTTTGGTTTATTTTTTAAACATATTTTAAAAATTTAACCCTAGTGATGTTCGACCCATTTACCCGAGAGTTCGATAAATTTGGCATACATATTGATTATTGACCAAATTTTATGTGAACAGTTCACTGTGCTACAGCCGGTAGTCGAGCCATCCCAACATCACAAGAGCGCACGACAGTGCTAAAGTGCGATTTTAATTATCTTACAATAAGTTCCAAGTTGTGAACACAATTCAATTGAAAACTATTTTCAATTTGTGTCTTGCTCGAATGTATACAATTCTTCCAACAATTTAATAGGTTCGTCTTGTTACCTTTGAATTTTTCAAAATATTTTGTGATTAGAATGTGTGCAAACAGCCTCAAAATTTTCCATAGTTTTTGGTCGATGTTTATATACATACATACATACATATGTATGTGGGCACAAATTTACTACAAAGAAGGGAACTAATCACAATTATTTGTCCACATTACACAATAATTAATTCGTGATTATGTGTTCTTACATGTTTAAATTTTATATGCCTCCTTTAGCGTTGCCCATGTCTTAATACCGACTTTTGGGGGTCCGGAATAAATATATATGTATATGCGTCATAATATGTTCGATAATACATTTGTAAACTTATGAAATGAAGTAGTAATAAAATGGATACAACTATACAATTTTGCAAACGTAAAAACATACATAAGTTGTTCTGTTTTGCGGTGAAACACGGTGAAATTTTTGAACCAGGCAATACAATGTTTTTTCGCGAGGAAATTTTTTCTTAAGCGGCAACGTTAACATGTTTTTTGATGACTGAAAAACAACACCAAAATCGGAATCACTTACAATTTTACATCATAATACACATGGCAAACTTGTGAAATGAAATTGTAATACCAAAAGATACAATTCTACAACTTTACAAGTACGTTACCGAACATAATAGGATATAAAAACAAAAGTTGCTCTGATTTCAGAGCAAAAAAAAAAAATGCCGTAAATTTTATCGTGAAATTTTTTCTTCGTGAAAAGAACATAATCTCAAATCCAAATAATCTGGCAGCACCTTTTCCCGATTAATGAGTATAAATAAAATAATTTTTATGTCTGTCTGAATGCATTCCTGCACCATTTGAAATAAGAAAACCAAGATCGAAATGCGTTAGCAAATTTAAATTATCATCCATGGATTTTAATAGCCCATTTAAAAGTTATCACGTTGCTGACACTAATTTACGATGACTTCTATTAAAGTTCTTCTTTCTTATTGAATAAGAATGTTATTTCTTGCATTGTCTATTGTGGTTGAGTAATCGTTCATATTACTTTTAGTCCACTTCTTAATTTCTGAGTTAATCACTACATATAAAGTAATGAAATGAACGTTTCGCAGGTGAGTGCCAAAAAAACTTATCATAACATCGCGCAATGCACCACAAATAGCAAAACAAACACTTGTTGATTGCTGTCGCTGGGTAGTAGAGATGCTGGCAAAGAGCCCCACAACAATTCTCTATGATAGTTTAAGTATGTATTGTGTGAGGGTATATGATCAGAAGGGCATATTGAGAGCGGGAGAAAATTGTACTCTCTGTGCGTAACATTCCCTTTTTCTTAAAACCTCTTTCCCCATCCATCTTCTGTTTTTTATTTTCATGTAATCTCGTTTCTTAGAGTTACAGTTATAAAGACAGGCACACACACGCACTCTTCGCTGAAGTGGTGATAGGGGAATTTGTTGTTGTTGCAATTTTGAAGCCATGCACTCATGTGCAGTTTAAATGTTGTTAGTTGCTCGTTTGGGACGATGTTGTGAATCTGGTGGCACTTGTCACCGTATATCGTTACTTTGTCATTCGTTGTTCACTTAACACACATCATGGCAACTGTTGTTGCTGGTGGGGTTGTGGTTTTTGTTGCCAATGACTGTCTCCATTTAACCTAACTTGAGTTGGATCTCGTACAATGAGGAACAAATAAAAAGCAACGTGGAAATTGTTACAATTCTCAGCGATTTTTAGAGGCCTAAACGAGAGAGGTAAGAAAATAATGGGGAAAACGTTAGAAAATATCCAAAATTCCACTTGGATGGGCAGGACAACAAATTGCATGCATCCCAAACCAAGAAGATAATGGTCATAGTTGTGGGCGGTACTCATGAGAATCGCTTTTTTACCCTCTTGGAGTACTCAAGTACTTATCAATATACAGGGTTGCCCATTTAGTGTTTCCAAAACCTCCGGTCTGACAAGGCTGTCAGTTGTAAAATGGCTGCCAAGTGTTATTTATTTAGTGAAAGATTTGACATTTACGAATATGAATATGAATGAAAGTGGTGATTCAAACGTGGGCACTTTTCATGCATTACGGAGTGACTATGGTCGTCATAATCGATCTACTTTGCCAGGAATTGGCAAGATTATAAAGAAATTTGAAGAGACTGGAAGTGTTACAGATGTGGTCAGGCCTGTGCAATGTACGCACCGCCGAAAATTTCGCACTTGTTATTGAAAGTGTGGCCGATAATTCGAATTTCAATTCAGAGCGCTATGGCCGTATGATAACCGACTTTTTTGGCCTGCAATTGAAAATTATGAACTGGACGGTATGTGGTTTCAACAAGACGGTGCCACGGGCAGCACAACGTGACCGATTATGCCTTTATTGTATGAGAAGTTTCCGGAATGCGTGATTTCACGTTTTGGCGACGTCAATTAGCCACCAAGATTATGCGATTTGACGCCGTTAGACTTTTTTATGGGGTTACGTCAAAGACCCTGTTGACGCGGATAACCTCCAACCGTTAGGGCACTGCTACACGTTCAATAGATATTGTGATATTTGGATCGCGATCCATTTTAATGGATTGATGGATCACGAGCGTATGCTACATGTTCAATATTTATCGCGTCAGTATTTACATTTTTTTGTGCAGTGCAGATCGGTTATTAAAAAAATGTCGCGAGAAAACCAAAAAAAAAAAAATCCTGTTTAGCTATTTTGCTTGCTTGATAATAATAACATTTTTTACTTTTTATTTGTTAAATTTGTTGCACTTCGTCTTTTATTTTATGTTTTATTTCATTTCTTATTAACGTATCGCGATCTAATATCATGAAAATGCTACAAGTCCAATATATATCACGCGATCCACGATCCGCGATCTGGCCATTCTGCGATATGGATCGCGATCCATCAATACCGCATGCTACACGTTCAATAAATATCGCGATATTGGATCGCGTTTAATATATATTGAACGTGTAGCAGTGCCCTTAGAGCATTTGAAAACGATCAAGTTATCGCTGAGATACCGCCCGAAATGTGGGAAAAAGTGGTCGAAAACTACCTCAAACGGATCCACTGCTGCAACCAATCGTACATAAGCATTTTAATGAAATACAAGTTTAACCGAAATCATAGCTTTATGTGTGTTTTATTCTACTTTACTTTTAAACCGGAAAATGGATAACCGGTATATAAATATTACTTGTTTTACTTCTAAGACATTTCAAGCATAAGTGAGACTCATTTCGATGAAAATTTGGGCACAAAAACACTAATGCTTACAAATGTACTGAAAATAAGACTTTTTAAATACGTTCAAAATAAACACCTTTTTTATTCAACAAAATTAATTAAAATAAATTTTAAATAATTTAAAAAACTTAAACGTCGCACTTGTGTCGAGAAAATATTTTTATGAAAAATTTGAGATTTTAGAAAAATGCAGAAAAAAATACATAAAAAATAATGTTTATGAAAAATTTTTATATTCAAAGTAAAATTTTTGAAATTTAAAAACGTACGAAGCAATATATTGAATGAATTACAACAAAAACAAGATATAACAAATTGTAAATATGTTTTTAAAATTTTAAAACGGAAAATATAAACATTTTCCAAAAATATGTATGTGTCTAAAATTCAATTTTTAGTCAATGTGTTTTATAAACAATTTTTAATAAAAGTTACTGAAATATTTTACTATATTTTATTTATTGCAAACGTTATTTGATTGAAATGATTTGAATGAAATGAGCAAGAAGAAGAATAATACAAATATATAATCGAAATATGTTTTATTTGTCCCCGGTAGCATAATTTAGCATGCCCGCCTAGCTCAAGGCTTGCGCAGTGTTGACCTTTTACGGTGAAACCCCATATAAAAAAAAAAATGGTAATGAAATCAAGCACATTTGTTTTTATCGGACAATACTGTATTTTTCGCGTGAGAATTAGTTTAATACAGGTAAATTTTAAGCAGAATTATTGATTGTACTTGCCATTTCATAGAATTTTGTTAGGCTTCTTACAATGGTTTATTTCCATAATGAAATTACAATACAGGAAGACATTTTACAATTTTACAAATATACTAATACTGAGATTGGAAGAATTATGTTCAATAATATGCATGTAAAATTATACATTTTTTGTTACAATTTCAATTACAAATATGTAATCGAATATATTATGACAAAAAAATATAAGTGTGTAATTCAATAATTTTTCTTTTATTTCTTACTATTGTTGCCACATTTTCATTTTTTCTGGCATTCTGTGAGGAACTTACCACGGATGGTTGTTTTATTTACCAACAGCCTAACGATGATAGCTTAATTGCATGTTACAAGTAAGCACCACTTGTATTTTCATTGTACTTTTCTTTTCATTTTATGTTTTTCAGATTTTGGTGTGTCTTCGTTTCTTTTTTGTCGGAATCCAAATGCGGCGAATGTTCATGTTTTTTGGCCTTTTAGAAAATGTCACTTGTGGTTTCTTTATTGTCTAATAAAGGTGCGCACATGCGCATTTGTTTAGGTTTTAGGTAGTAAATGTTAATACCCATAGCTCGACCTGTTTTCTTTCCTTTGTTTACTTGAAAGCGATTGGGGGGACATTCATCCCAAAACTCAGAGTGCTTGGCACAGAGAATATATGCCAGTAAGAAGCTTTCGTTTTGCGGTTGGTTATTTAAGTGAGTTCATTGGAACTATAAAATAAAAAAAGCACCTTCCATTAGCATTTATAGTATAAATTATATTTGTATATAATTTTAGATGAAATTGCATGTGATTGTCGTTTGTACGAAGAAATTTATTGAATTGCATATTGGCTGGCATCGCAAAAACAAAGTCAAAAAACCCACAATCATTAATATTATTCTACAAAATGTTCACTGCAATTGTCATTTGACCGTGTTTGTTTCGTTGAAATCGAAAAATATTCTTAGCCCCCTGTGGGAATTAACAATGTGAAAAATACGCCCTCTGAATGTAGAAACAGGAAAATATTTTGATATTTCTATGTTGATATAATTTTCGGGGATGCGAAATAAAAATGGGGAGTTTCTTTATGTGTAAACAAAGAAAATTGTTTTTTTCTTTTTTATTGAACAATATTTATTAATAATAATACAAATATGAAAGTATCACATATTAAAAAGTACAACGTATTTCTTTAAAGCAAACAAAAAAATATTTTAAAAAACTTCTTTCGCGAAAAAACATCCATACGCTCTTTCGACTAGCCGTGCCATGCTGGTTAGAACACACAACTATCCTATATATGATCGTACGTTATTTAAACGGCGTTACCTCGATAGGTCTGATAGGTCAGCTAATAGACAAGTATAGTAAATGGGTATCAAACCGACGTTCTAAATCGTCTTTGAACTATAGATCGCTTTAAGTGAATATAGAAATAAAAGATGTGTAACCTCACTGAATGTGAAAATCTCACCCATTTTCTTTTTTTACTTTTCTATTCTTCTTTTTGAAAACTTTGTTTTGTTACAAAATATCGCTAACTGCACTTTCCAAAATGTATCGAGAATTGATCAATAAACACACAAAATATTTATTATTCACTCAAATCTATTGTATCACCGTTATAGTAGACCACTTTTGAAATAGTATACTTATGTCCACGAATAATCCAATCATCAAAACCTTTTCAAACGAATATTTTGCAAAACATTTTACGCTGTGAATTCTCTTTTGGATTTTCTAGAGACCGAGAGTGCCTCGAATTTATAATTTGAGTTTTATTTTTGCCCGAAATGTGTTAGCGAAAAAAACTATTGAAATGGTGCGTTGTTGTGGCGCAAAATTCTTTTAACAGATCTGGCTTTTCCGACGAATGTTCCTTCTTATTGCTGCACGATGTCCACAGAATATTCGTTATTTACCATCTGAACTCCTGGCAAGAATTCCAATATAATCGAAGAAAACAGTCAATATTACCATGAATTTTGAACGATTTTTAAGTGTTTCTTCCGGTTTCGGCTCAAATTGAAGACTTCAGTCTGAAGCATGTTAACTAGCTTACATATCGAACTCTTAAACCTATGCCCCATTATCAGTTATAATGCATTTTATATGTATGGGGTGGGAATTGAGTCGTTCTAATATGTATTTAGCGACCTTTACGTGATTGAGTTTTTTTGAAGAACTTTCAATTCTTTCAGAATTAGTTAAGCTGCAATGCGTTTCATAACCAAATAGTTGTGCAAGATGGCACAAATCGGTTCTTGGGTATAACAAATGCAGTGGCTACCTTTGTTAACCTTAAATGACGATCTGTAGTCACATTTCCTTCACTTTATCCATGTTAATTTCAGTTAACGACGTTGAAGGCCGCTTTGGAATGCACTGTACCGCTCATATGCTCGTGTTATTGATAAGATGCAGTCACCGTAACGTTTCTGTAATAACTGCAGTGATTCGGCACACAAAATTCCGTTTGAAATACAAAGTTTGAAACAAATTCTTTGTTCGATATTTTTATGCATGATAAAAATCGCAAAACGCACTTTGAATAATCTGACAAAATCTCGCGCGGTAATCAAACTAAATGAAAGACGTCAGTATAAAGGACAATTGTACCAACTTAGCAATACAACGATTTTTGACAATCCCTTTGAGCTGTCTTATAAATCACCCATTCCCTGTGCTTTTTGACAGAATGTATATCAAGCTCTGTTTTGGTTAGAGAAATTTTGGAAATACAGAAACCGTCCTCATATCAATTTTGGTATGAAAGAATGTTTACTGCGCTGATGCTGGGAATGCTTCTGATATTAATGAATCCTAAAAGCTGCGCTGATTAAGGCTTGAATTTAGTTGGTTTCTTTCGTGGTTCAACATTACTTATTTATTTTTATAGATGACCCAGAAATACATTCTATTCCGCTTGTATTGGTTGTTACTGGGGTACTACAGACAATTTTTATAACATCGAAATTAAAAGCGCTGAAGAGGGGAACAGCCATAGAAATAATTTTTTTTGTATATATTTCCCAACGGTCGCAAGAAGTCCACGAGGGTTTTACGTGAGTCTCGCCGTGAAGAAGGCCTTACCTACGGTGTGCGGCACACTGGTCATATTACAATGCGATTTCCAACGCCTTCCTGGGATAACCAACTAAAACGTGGGCTATCTAGGAAAAGAGGCTGACAATTTTGGTACTACCGCAATTGTCAACCCTTTCTTCGCAGCCAGGAGATACCAAATTGATTATGCTAGTATGAACATAATCCCCATTGGCAGAGGTGAGGCCTATCTTACCACCTCTGCTACTCTATGTGTCTGTAGCACTCGGTTGCAATGCAACTCCACATTCGAGCACGTCTCTACCAGAGATTTTGTTATCAACGGTCGCAAGGTTGAACTTACAAATACTCGTATAGAGTAATTTCAGTAAGAAACCTATTAGAATATACGTGGATGAGTACGAGATGCTGAAAAATGACAATATATCACCCAAACTGATGGTAATTTTAAAAGGTAATTTTCAGAATCAAACCAGTACTTAAGAAATTCAATACTAAAGTGACGACAAGTATGAAATGTGGCTTGATGAATAGATATTGGGGACTCACTTTTAATACATACCGTATAGTCTAGTCCATAAAATATCACTAAAGAAGAACTTTGTCAATGCCAATTGTGCATTCTCAATCAGTTAAATACCTTGTTACAAAGAAATGGGTTCTTTATACTATAGGGTGATTTTTTAAGATTTAAGTTTTTCAAATTGACAGCACTGGTTGGTAATGGCATCCAAACGTCATCTGTGCAACATGCCACACTGCTCATAAAACAATGGATATATTGAGGGATGAATTTGTTGAGCAGCTTATCTCTCGATTTGTCCCTGTGAGTTGGCCCCCAAGATCTTGCGATTTAACGCCTCTTGATTATTTCTTGTGGGGTTATGTCGTTAGTCTATGTGGACAAGCTGAACACCATTGAAGCCTTACAGGATAATATAACAGGCGTTAGTTATTCGTGGAATACAGGCCGAAATGCTCGAAAAAGTGACGAAAAATTGGACCTTCCGAATGGACATGTTAAGACGGAGCCGCGGACAACATTTACATGAAATTATCTTTAAAAATTAAATGACAAAATTTATCGATTCCAATAAAAAATTTTAATATATGATCTAAATTTGAGTGTTTTATTTGATTAAAAAACAAGCAACAACATCAACTTACGAAATCACAGCCTTAAGCTGGGTGGTGAGCTCTTTTTCACGACATTCCACGAGACATTTTTTGCTTGTGAACAAATTTAGCGGCATAGCTTTTCTTGTATTGATTTCCAACATTGAAATCGGAACAACTGATGTTTTTACGCAATTATATGTTCGATAACATACTCGTATTTGTAGAGTTGTTTTGTTGTTCATCGAACATGTTGTAACGTAAAAATGCACATTATTCCAACTTTAGTGTTGGAAATCAACAAAAAAAAACGAAGTTGGTTTTGCCACATAAGAAAATTTTTCTCGTGCAGAAACATACTACTGGAAAAATGTACCTTTAAAATGTACCCTTAGTTTTCCGGTGAAAAGTCCACATAGTACTAGCCTTTAGCACAAATTTCCCGCAACGCTTAGTGTTTATGTTTTGCAGTTATGATAATCTGTTACAATCACAATTTTATATATATATACATATATTGCAACTAAGTTCCCACTGTTTGCCAATAGATGGCGTAAAGAAGTAAAGTAAATGCATTGTTACTGGCGTTGAATAATGGTTTCTTTACAACAATGTGAACCGAAATAAATCCTGGTCCAATCCGTATGAACGCGTCTAAACTTCAGCAAAGGCTGAATTGTACCAAAAAAAGTTATGTTGCCAATTGGGATTTTAATAGAGGGGTTCACTTTTTCCAAGATACGAAACTACAAATTCTGAGGTTTATTATCATTGATTGATGACACTTGAAGAAGCACTGAAAGAAGAAAGCAGCGAATTGGCAAATCGCAAGTGCTTGATTTTCCATCTCAACATCGCTGGGCCTCACACATCTTTGTGGACTATGCAAACAAATTTTTGAACATTTTATAGTCCTGATGCACATTCAAATTTTTATTTATTGTGGAGTCTGCAAAATTGTTTGTATAGAAAGTGCCTCAAAGCAGGTGAGGACTTAACAACCCAGATGTTTCAGTATCTTGCTGGGAAGGATCATTCATTCTTGCAGTTTGATATTAAAAAGGTATCTGAACAATTGCAGAAAGTCATTTAATAAAATTAGTTTTTGCATTCTAAAATTAAAATTGATTATTTGAGTAAACAATTTAAAATTTACTTTGAACAGTAAAACCGAAATTACTTTCTTGTCATCAAAATATTTTGTGTGGGAAAAGGAATACCGTTTTAGGTCAACACTTCAGTTTCCTAAATGAATGTGAACATTTACGTATATTTCTATCTTATTATATTCTCTCTCTCTCTTTTTATTCACCCCGTGATCAAATTTTACACTTGTCACAAATTAGTAATTTTCATTTGTTTTTTTGTTATTCTCATTCTACTTATAAAGATTTCATTCTTCATGTGGCAGCTGTTTGCTGATACGATACGTTGGAGCATATTCGCTTATTTTTCAGATGTCGTCGAAATTTATTGGAAAAGGTATTCAAAGTGATGGGTAATAAAACGTGTTGGCATGTTTTTCTTTGTTTTGTTGTTGTTGCTGTTGCTATTGCTTACTTTGTTTTCTTGTTGTAAATGCAAATGCTTTAAACAATTTCTTGAATAATTTCGATTGAGCTTCAGTGTTTTGCGTCGTTGTTTTTGTATTTTTATAATTGAAATTAAGCTATTGAATAAAATAATATCACTAAACTATAGAAAAAATACAATTTACGTGACTATTTTACAGGCGCAGCAAAGTCACGTTTTTGTTTTTGAGAGGGAGAAGAAAATGACTGGGCAAAGTTGGAACTAATTATACTACGAGGGTCTTGCACAGTGGGCGGGAGAACTAACTGTCTCGTTGCTAAAATTTGGGTGGTTAATTTAAGTTGGGAAATTTTTGAAGTTCTTCAGATATTGACTGATGTTAAAGTTCTTTAGATATTAACTAGAATTTGAACTTTTCCTTACATATAGGAAAAGAACCGAAATCACATATTGATTGAGATGTGTATAAAAATTATACCTTTACATGGAAATGTCAAAAAATAGTATATATGTCACATAGAAAAGCATCTAAAGCTGGGTGCTATATTGTTTTCACGAGCAACAGTTTCACGAGGCTTTGTTTTTTTACGAACAAGTTTTTCGACGTTGCCAACCTTTTTGTGTTGGTTTCCAATGCTGAAATCGAAGGAACAAATGTTTCTAAGTCATAATATGTTTGATAATACATACATACAAAATAGTAAAATTGTGTCTTTTTGTATTGAAATTTTGATTCATATGTTATAAAACATATTATGACGTAGACAAATAAACTGTTCTGATTTCAGCGTTGAAAACCGACAAAAAATTGGCATTGGCATATGAGAAAAATTTTCCTCACGACACACTATAGTATTGTCTGGTGGGAAAATTTAGCTCCAAATTTCAAGACCATATTTTATATGAAGTTTCAAAACGAAAAGTCAGATTAGTACCAGCATTAAATTACATACAGTGTTTTTCCCGGGAAAAATATTCTACCAGACATTGTTTTGTTCATGAAAAAATTTAGCCGCATTGCCAGTAATTGTTGTATTGATTTGCAATACTGACATCGCAATCGCTTATGTTTTAACAATATTTTTGCTATGTTTTAAAATTGCATCACTTGGTATCATAATTTCATTCCCTAAGTTAATAAAATAAATAAATATATCCAATATATCTGTACTTAGAATGTAATGAAGGTATTATAAATCATGTAAAAACATTTGTTCTTCTGATTTTAGTGCTGGAAAGTAACACAAAAAGTTAAAAAATATAGTACTATTCGGTAAAAAAATTTAGCTACAAATTTCACGATCGTTTTTTTTTATACGAAGTTTTACCGCAAAAAGGCAGCATAGTATCACATCATAGTATCATAGGAACGGGATTCCTACCAATTAATAGTATAATGTAATGTAACTTATTATTTGACCATTTTATTGTAAATGTATCGTTATTTTTAAAATATCAATTAATTTTCAGCATTCGTGTTGGTATTATTTAAGTACGTTAAGGTAGCTCTTTTGAATTATTTTATTTTAAATCAATTTTTTCATCTTAAAGTTTTATGAACTTTTTTTATTATCGTCTACAAGTTTGGAAGGTTTGTCGTTGTTATATCTTTAAGAGCCAAATTGTATTTATAAAAATACGCTGATTTCTAAAGTTGGTTCTACCGGACTTGTTACTTAATTTCCAGCAATGTTTGCTATGGTTGTAAAATTAATAAATCTTCGTATTTACAAAATTTTAAAAGTAAAAACAGTCCATAAAACTTTGCAGATAGACAACGAAATACCGCGGCTTGCGCTAAGCCAACAAGAATTGCAAATGTATCCTATCAAGTATTAAGACTGATTTGGTTTAAAGCGATTCCCAATATATGCATTAATATTCTGGTGTCTATTAATCTGAACCCATGTTTTTATTTCGATAACAACTAAAATATAAACGTTTATCAATTATATGTTACACGTTGAAAAGTATTCCTCCTCTCTTCCGAGCTCCTTTTCCCATTCGTCACGCCAAATTTTGACAGTGTTTCAAAAGCGCGGCCCTTTCAACGTAGTTTCGGTCGCTCTCTTCTGGCTTTTTACACGCATTAGGTACTTGATCGTTCGGTTCTATCCCAGTCAACGTATTCGCCACATTTTGATGCACTTGACCAAGTCGATGTCATTACATCTCACGATTCTTACGAGGATTGACGACGATGATGGGTTTATATTTTGAAGTATTTTTCTTTTGAAGACTCTCAGAACTCATTCATGAACTTGTGCCATAACCCAAGATTCTGTACTGTGGAACAATACAGTTGGATTTTTAATTGTGAAGAGAGTAATTTGTCTATAAGTTGGTTGATATTCCCATAGTAGCATCTGTGTGCAAGTAACACTCTTTTCACAGTATTTACGCTAATATCGCCAATTTTATTAACGGCTAAGTCGACATAGATAATTGGATCACTACGACATAGCTATAGTTGTTAATGTCCACACAGCGTCTCAAACGGGTAAAATTTTCGTTTGCCGATACAAATAACTTAATTTAGTACTTTTATTTTTGCAGTTTTCGACATTATCAACACAAGCAAATAATATAAGACTTTTGTTGAAGATTATATCAGTCGTGCTTACTGCAGCTTTCATCATCATAATCGCCGCATCAGACTACAGAGTACAGGATTTGCTGTGGTGTGAATATGCTGTGGTGTGAATATGTGAACTTCTCCAATCGTTTGGATAATTAATGGATATGTCGAGTGCACGTTTGATGACATATTTTTATCAAGATATTAATTTAATGGATATTAATTTAGTATTAATTAATTAATGGCTTAATTTTAGTGGAGAAGTTCACACTCTGCGTATCTGCAACCACATTTCTCCCTCTTTATAGGAGGGGACCCTGTATCAAAACTTTTTCTGCGGTCTTTGTCCCTATTCGTAAATCTTTCTATTTCCTCGTTCTTCCGCTCTTTCTATAAACCGAGACTCTTTCTTCGGTCTTCGCCTCTGTTACTCTACTTTTCTATATCTTCGAGTTCCCAGTTATTTCCCAACAGTTGTTTATTTTTCTTATAGCACAGCAATCGTTTCAATTGGCTCATTGGATCAATTGGATCATTGGCATGTAAGAGGGAGGCATCCTTTTCCTTCAACGTAATGGGACATTCTACATTACATCAAAAAGTCTTTGAGTCCGATTTTTCATAGTGCAATTTTACACTCAATTCACAGCAATGAGTTTTATGAAGATCAGAATTAGGGCTTACCGATTTCTAGCTATCTTCGAACTCGGGCCTCATCGTCTATATTTTAAGTCGGATCGCATAGTAAATGGAAATACAAATACAAGTACAATCATGGATTTCAAACTTTTGCAAAATTGTTTGCAATTTCTGTTTTTTCTTTTAATTAATTTTTTACTAAAATTTTATACCCAAAGACACTTGCCTCTTTTTTTGTTTGGTCCACAGATTGCAAAATCTTATCTTGAATTGTATCTTGGAAGAAAAAATCGAACGGTATTTTTAAAGGAATTCCACTTCATATACTTTTAGGTAGTGCTATGTTTTTCAAAAAAGTTCTTATTTTTCCTGTTTTTTTTTTAATTCATGTTGAAAGGCATTAAAAATTTATTTGTAGAAATATCTATTTGTTTAAAAATCTCCACTATCGTGCTTATGAGATTTCATTATACATTAATAATAAAATTTTTAACAGTGTAAATGCAGTGAACTCTTAGATTTAAATTATTTCTTTTCTATACAAATGATTTTCTGGCAACATTACTTTCGATGCTTG
The DNA here is from genome assembly GCA_019455685.1 of Philornis downsi. Classification (NCBI taxonomy): domain Eukaryota; kingdom Metazoa; phylum Arthropoda; class Insecta; order Diptera; family Muscidae; genus Philornis; species Philornis downsi. The sequence goes on from JAHXMU010000584.1 coordinate 1,491,949, forward strand.
TCTTCAAAAGCCAAGCTTCATAAAATTGAACACCTCCGCCCACTGTGCCGGAGACATCACAATCATCTCTAAAATCAATTATGTGTACATCGCTATAATGTTATCTCTGTCCACCTCAGAAGTAAGACGACTGGGCTGCAAGGAGAGAGATCTTAAGTGTGGTAAAAGTTTACTCATTGTTATTGTTTTCTTCTCAGCAATCGCATCATTAGCATTATTGTTATCTAGTGTTCTTACAATTGTTGCTGTTGTACTATTAAAATATAACGAGATAAGAATTTGGACTTAACTAATGAACAACGGGCTCATGGTTCTCTTGTCGTATTCCTTCGTTCAAACCATGGTTGTGCATGAGGATAGGTGGGCGGATGAGGTGGGAATGTTCGTTAAATACCACAAGTATTCATCTTATTAAATGTCAACAAAGCACAACAACGACAACAACAAACTGCGGCACAATAAGTAAACAAAACAAAAATTGCCAGTGAGGTTTTTCTCGATTTCTAAGATGTTGATGAAACCTTGGACATTCGTTCGACTAGGTAAAAATTCTGTAAAGTTTTATTCCAAAATATTCAACAACAAAGATAATATTCAAGATTAAAAAAATTAAGATTTCGAAAATAACCGTTTTTAATCAGTAGTTAAGTTATGTAGTTTCAAACAAATTTGTTTTTGCAAGCTAATTAGAAAAATTCTAACTCAAAAATATACCTTATATGGTTATATACATACATATATATAGTTTCAGATGTTTTAATTTTTCAAGTCTTTAGCAAGAAGAAAATTTATAAATTATTTTTAAATTTTTTTTGTAAGTCACAATTAAAAAATCTAACATTAATTTCAAAACTAATTTTCTTTTTTTTAAATTTCTACGCTGAATGTTCCATGGTGGCATGAATATTGCCGAAAAAATATATTTTTCCACAAAGTTTTTAAAAGTTTTTTTTTGTATTTAAATTTCAGTTTTTGAAGTGGACACGTATTTGTTTCATTTAATATGCTGCGACGATATGAATTAAGAATTGTATAAGTTATATACAGGGTTGCCCATATTCGACGGACCCATCTGGCAACGCCATAACTTTTGACAGAGATGTCAGATCGCTTAATGACATACCGCGTTTGAAGCGTCAGTCCAAGCAGATTTTTACCATGGGACAATACACGCCACGCGAGCGCTCTGAAATAGTTGAAATTTACATTCAACAGAAGAAGTCAATTGTGAAAACTCAACGTGCTTTTAAAATATTAAAAAATGTGAGAAGTGCGCCTTCTAAGAACACCATTAAGCGTTTATACGAAAAATTTTCGACTGGTGAGGCTCTTTCTAATCCGAAGAGGCCAAATAAAAGTCGACCAAGGCGATCGGCCGAGAATATCGCTGCCGTACGAGCCAGTGTTGAGAGGTCCCCAAGAACATCCCAAAAACGCCGTTCTCAGCAGTTGGGCATGGCTCGGTCCACTTTACAACGGATTATTCGCGTTGATTTGCATTTGTTCCCGTACAAAATTCAATTGACGCAAAGATTGTTGCCTGCGGACAAGCCTCGTCGATTGGAATGGGCCCAACGAGTCATCGTAATGGCCGATGATGGCGAGCAATTTTGGAACAAAATTATCATGTCCGATGAAGCCCATTTCACATTGAATGGGACCGTAAATAAGCAAAATTGCCGTATTTACGCAACTGAAAATCCTCAGGAGATTCAAGAATTGCCTCTTCATGGCGATAAAGTCACAGTTTGGTGCGGCGTTAGTGCGAAAACGGTCATTGGGCCGTTTTTCTTCCAAAACGAAAATGGCCATGCTGTTACCATCAACCAGGAGCGTTATCGCGACATGACTACCAATTTTGTGATGCCAATTATTCGTCGAAAGCGTATGAGGCAGTTCTGGTTTCAACAAGACGGCGCTCTACCGCACACAAGTCGCATAACAATCGATTTTCTGAAGAATTTGTTTCCGGGCCGTTTGATGTCGAAAAGTGGTGATTTGGACTGGTCACCGCGTTCGCCCGATTTGACGCCCGCTGACTTCTTCTTGTGGGGACATTTGAAGTCAAAGGTTTACGTTAACAAGCCAAGGACCGTAGAAGAGCTCAAGGACAACATTCGTGAAGAAATAGCCGCTATTCCGGCCGAAATGTTGGCGAAAACGATGGAAAATGCTGCAAAAAGAGCACAATACGCCATCAACGCCAGAGGCGGCCATTTGAGAGATATCATATTCAAAAATTGATGTAAACAAATCTACTTGGAACAAATTAAATGAATAAGATTGCCAACCGCCAAATTTTTATTTTTTTCTTTGATTTTTTTTTAAAAAACATGGGTCCGTCGAATATGGGCAACCCTGTACATATAGCAAGTTATAATTTCACGACGCTGTAATTAAACTTCCAAAAAGAAAAAGGTATTCATCTTTTCATAAAGAGGAAGATAAACCTGTGCCACAAAAATGTAAAAGATGACAAAAAATTAATATTTTTATATTATTATTAATTTTTAAAAACTCACGTTATGCAATTTGAGCACAATAATTGGATATCAGATTTCAACATTTCGCTGACAATTAAGATTAAATTTTAAGTTATTTGTTAATGCCAACATATCTGTGGTCAAAAGGGAAAATGACTTAAGCGGAGTTAGGAAAAAACGAGTCCATTCGTTATAATAATTGTGCTTACTTAGACAAATACTTGTGACAAAGTTCATCATCATTGTTGATGACAATCAAATAGGCGATTTTTGAAAAATTACGTCGTATCTCCAAATATCGATATAGGTCAGTGTGGCAGTCTGAAAAGACAGACTCACTTCGACTGGATAGTCCATTGTGATACCACAGAAACTAAAGATATGGGTAATATAACTGAGTATGTTTTTTCTTTATTTTATTTTATTTTTTTTGTTTTGTTTTATTATTGAGTATGTTTTTAAGCAGCATATCATCGTGTAAGAGTGATAATACATTTTTGTGTGTTTCTAAAATTCTAAATAATAAATTGATAGTTAATCGTTTTTCCTTGGGAGCACAGATATGACTTGCAAAACTATTTATAAATTTCACTTATGTGAGTGCAAAAGCATAAGTTGTCTTATTTTTAAATAACTTATAACTTAGAATATTTGAAAACTTTATATTAAATTTTTAATTATAATCAATAATTCAAACGGTGCTTTCTGGATAGTTTAATAGCTGCTACAACAAAAAAAGGTTGAATAGAAAGTTTGCTAGTCGCAAAATGCAAAATATGCTAAAAGAGTTAAAAATTAAATAAGGATGGAAATAGTCAATCCCTCCGTTTATTTCTTTCGGTCTAAAAATCCTTAACAACGGGGTTCATCCCTCATGCTCGCGACATTGGTTGTAGCACGTAAAAAACTGAACTCGGACGAAAAGTTACAAACAAAATATATTTATTTTAAAAGTTGTGGTTGTATCATCACAAAGTTTGAACAAGATAAAGAGGAAGATAAACTGTTGCCACAAAAATAAAAGATAAAAATGGTGTTCAAAAATTAAGCTTCAAAGTTTTTTTCTTCTAATAAAAAATTGCGAAAAACATTTGAACGCAAGTTATTTTTGGCGTAAAGTTTGCGTACCCATTTATAATTTTAGAGATGATATAGGAAAGAGTTTTCAAAATAATGCCATACATGCTCTCCCAGTAGAATATGTAATTTTTGTTTATTTAGTTGGACTTGCTCCAAAATCGGGTGAACTTTGTTTTGCGTTGTCGTTTATTTCCCTTGGATTCTGCGGCATTCGAATTCGAGTAAATAATTTTTATCGCATAATTTGTCAAAGACGTGTCGATTTTTCATATATGATTTTTTGAAACTTAATTTTTTACAAAATTCTCGTTTTCAAAACGACTAGTTTAAAATTTCGACCGACCGTGGCACGATGATTAGTGCAAGCGACTATCACTCGCATGATGACAGGGGTTCAATCCCGTATACAATTAACATTGTTGAGTGGCGGTAACCTCGATGTGTTTGTAAAACCTTCTCAAACTGTGACAGTCGGAATAGTCGTCAAAGTGTAGGTCCCATTAAGTGAGTCTAAAAATAAAATGCATGTAAGCTGACTGAATGTGAGAAGCTCGCCCATGAATCATTTATGACATGCAGAGGAATTTGTTTTTTTCTTTTTATTTTCAAATTTATAATTTTTCAAATTTGAATATTTTTCTTCCCATGGCATATTTTGGAACCAAACTTTACTGAGCTTTTACTAAAGCCTAATAGATCAAACGCCAAGAAATTTCACAAAATTGCAGACAACTATTAAAATAATTGTACTAATTGTAATGACAATAAATCATGAAACTGTAAACGCCTTTAATTCTACATTTTATACAAAAACAAAAAAAAAAAAAATAAAATATAATGTGAAAAATGATATTCAAATTCATCCACCCACTTTATGTTAATAACAATTGAGATTTTCAAAGTGCTCGCAGAAGGGGGGAGGGAACGAACGCTGCCAAATTGTTACGTTGGGATTTTGCTTTGAGGTTTCTGATCAAGCAGCGGACAGCGCTGCCATCGCGCCATTTACCTTAATCGTCGTCTTTGTGAGTCTATTTTTATCTAATTGAACAAATTTAATTTAAACTATTTAAAGCCGAAACTCAAACTAAACTAACTACCCCAAAAACAGCTACATATTCATCTAGTCATACAACATAACAACAACGAACAATTCCAACAGCTAAACGATACGTAACGAATAATGAACATTAAGACGGAGGGACGGACGGATCGAAAATTGCATAGAGCGTCACTTGGTGGCTGAGGGAACATGTTAGGTAGGACCAATGTTACCGTTTCATATTAAACTCGTATGTAAGCGTTAAAGTTAAGTATTAACGTAAATATTAAACGCATGTAAACGTGATAAATTGTTTGTTATCCGAATATATGAAACATTTTAAAGGAGACAAGTGAAAAACCGGCCTTTTATGTTTAAACTTTAACCATTTGTTGGAAGTGAACTATTTGTATGAGCAAGTGTTAGGGATGATGAAGTGTTACCAAATTGACGGTGCTGTAGAAACTAAACGGTTAATGACAGTGTGTTCATTTTTTGACAAGCGACAGCCTGTTACGTTGTTTACAAGCCTAAAGAAGCATGTCGTTTTCCATCCCAGCTAAAAAAGTTAAAGAAAAAGAATTCAAACGCAGCAGTGTTATTGCTTTGCATTTGGCTGGAAAATTGCAACCAGCCATTTTTAATGAGCTACGATATTTACGTCTGAACACAATGTTTTGTGTATCGAATCATTACACGTTATAAAGATACTGGTAGCATCAAAAGTCATGGTTCGAAAGTTAAAGACCAGAATTCAACATAATCCACGACAGAGCGCAGTGAAATTGTCGAAAAATTCCGATGTGTCTGCTCGTAGCAAGATTCAAGCCCTACAAAATTTAAAAAGATTTAACACCTGCACCAAAGGCAGTTCGCCTAGAAAGCGCAAATGTTGCACGTTGGTGTTGAGTGTGAAAATTTGGTCTTTTCTGATGAAAAAAACTCTATGGTTCGCATTATGTAAACAAACTAAACGGTCGTGTTTGTTTGCAGTGCAAATCAAAAGGACAGGGCGCTCACCTCATTTCGCGAACTTAAACCCTATGGATTTTTCCATATGGTCCATTCTGGAAGCAAAAGTATCAATTAACAAATATGGGATGGTCAACGTCCGTCAACGGAGAATGATACAACTTCCCGGACAGATTCGATGCTATTATCTGCGCTCAAGGTTTCCTCCATCGAATAATACACTCAAATTTTTAAACAAAAACATTATAATTGAAAAATCATATCATTTTTAATCATACATATATTATAATGTTGAGAAAAATATTTAGAAAGGTACTTCTGCATATAATACTTAATTACTTAAAAGATCGTTCCCAAAACCAGATGGTGCCAGTAGTTTGAGAAAAAAAATAAAAATTTCGGTAAAAAGTTTCAACTTATAAAAAATATGTTTTAAGTTTCAAAGCGTCATATGGATTAGTATTTTTTTTTTCTTTGAGCCATTAAAAGTAAACGATCACAGTGAATTTGTAAATATGAAAAAAATTGATCGTGGTTATGTAATTCAATCTTTCCATTTGAAAGGTCTCACTCCAACCAATATTAAGGACGAGCCAGAATCTACTGCAGGGGAGTCTGCTGTTTTAACAGAGACAGAGTTTAAACGTGACCATACAAGCTGCCAAGACGAACACCTTAGTTGTCGACCAATTGAAATGTCCACGTCAGACACGGTTAGGAAAATCCACAAAATTGTATTAGATGATTATCGACTGAAGGTGAGTGAACTAGCTATACATCATATATTGACCGAAGATTTCAAAACTAGAAAGCTGTGCGCAGGATGGTTGTCACGTTTGCTTTTAATAGAGTAAAAAAAAGCGTCATAAAGATGTTTCAGTAGAGTGTCACCGCAATAAAGCCGAACTTTTTTTTTTTTGCATCGATTTAGAACCAAGGATAAAGAAACAGTCAAAACAGTGGACTTGTATGGGAGAATCGTGTCCAAAGAAGCCGAAAATAGTTCCATCTACAAGCAAGGTCATGGCGTCTGTTTTGGTAAAAGATTTGCTAACAATGAAGAGGTAGAGTCTACGGTTGATTAATATTTTAAGGAGTTTGACTGTTCTTACTAAAGGATAGCGCATAAGTATCGTTTACGGCGACTATATTGAATGCGTTCTTGTACATCATTTGGTTTTAACTCGTGAACCAATTGCATCTTATATGGGAAAAGATGTAACATATGTAAATTTTTTTGCAAAGGCTGTCTAGACATCTCCAACTGCTGAGAACATCGCCTGGTGGAACTTTTGGGGTTTTCCTCAACACTTGCGTGCACTCGAGCAATGGTCACTTCATTTCGAACTGCACGAGGACTTCCAGCACGCGGAAGATAACTGACAGCCCCTTGTTGCCCAAAACGCTGAACCAATCGGTAAATTGTTTGAGCGCTAGGAGCAATTCGAAAAGGAAAGAAATTTCGAAATGATATTTGTGTCTGAATAATCGAATGCTGACTTTCAAAGTAAAATTGGTTCTTTGTTTTGTGCTGAGCCTTTCCATCATAAATTTACCAAGTATTATTTAGTTAATTCTGTAAAAAGATCAAAAAAAGTATTCACTGATCAAATCTTAACGTTGCGTATACGCCACCCTATATATAAACAGAAGCTATTGGTATCGCTTGAAAAAGTGTATCAAGCTAAAAGGAGATTATGGTGAAAACCAAAATAAATAAAATGAAAAATATACGACGACTGGAATTTATCAAATTAAGTTTTGAAAGTATTTGAGAAGCCCGGTTCTTTCAATGGAATTTTGATCGCCCTCTTCTGCGACGCCCATAGTTGTCGGCTCCATCTGCACAACATAACCTAGCAAACACTGTCGCTGTATTTAGATGCGCTTGACAACGTCGATGTCGGTATATAGCTCGAAAACCTCATGATTCATGTGACGCCGATACACTCAGTTTAAGATAATGGGCCCATATGTTTTCCGAAATATTCTCCTCTCAAGCACTGATTTATGAGCCACATAGCAAATCAGGTAAAACTAATATCTGGTATAGTCCTCTACCATCTTTATTTTCCATCTTCTGATAAAGTTTGTGAAATTGTCTCTTTATGCTTCTCTATTTTTCTTTTTATAGAGATCATGAAGAAGGCAATAGATCAAAAGAACAGTAGAGATATACTGATTCATAAGAAGGGAAAATTGCTAGAGGGCTGGAAAATGACAAATTGTAAGCCAACAGCATTTCCTCTATTGAATGGTGCAGCACAAGGAACACTCGTAAGCGGAAGAGTAGTTGCTGAAATTAAAAAACTCAATTGAGATATAGCTCTACCATTGGCGTGGTAACATATCCTTCTGGAGAACTCAACTATTTGTATTTCGAAATATAGATACATAATAATAAAAACAATTATAAAGGTTTCAGTGTATGAAACTCTGTCTTTTAAGCCAATAACTTTTTATTCAACTACCAATGCAACAAATAAAATTTAGCTTTTTTAGTAGGAATAGGAAAATAATAGAGTTTCTTTAGAAAATGAATCAAAATAGCAAATAGAAAAATGTTAAGAATATTATCGCCCATTATAGAAAATTTTGGTATTCTGACTTCAATGTCTAAGACAGCTAAATTTGTTCATCGTTGATCTCAGCCAGATTTTAATTTGACTCATTGTGGAAAAGCTTTTCATAGCTTAGCATATTGGGAGATATATATTTTTGCCAAGATTTCCTTTCAGCACATCAAAATTGATGTGATTGTTATTATATTGAGCATTTAAAAGATCTTTTAACACAATAATTTCGGCAGAAAGTGAGTTCTTCATAAGGCAAAAAAATGTATATACATAATTTGACAGATCTCACAAATGCTGGCTATATGATAGATTTCACATGAAAAACTGTTTTTATTATTTAAACAACTCAAAATTAATATCTTTACTTGAAGACGTATTAACTTGATCAACAATGGGCATAATCTAAAAATCTGGAGATAGTAAAAAGTCGTGGAGGGCTTACTATGTTATGAGTCCTACTAATGAAGTATCCAATAGCAAAAGAGATGCTGATTATGGAAGTCAGATTCCATTGATCGAATGTTCTACACACATTACGCTATAATAAAAGCAGCAGCCTGGTAGTCTAAAAAGGAAACCAGCTCTCAGGACTACGGGCAAATATAGGGTTATCTATCCGTTTTTCGTATTCAAGTAAAGTTAAATAAAACACACATAAAGCTATGATTTCGATGAAACTTTTATTTCATTGTAATGCTTAGACCTTGTAATTATGTACGAAATACACTGTCAATACAGTGCAGCAGTGGGTACTTTTCTGGTAGTAAACGCAAATACGGTCCAATGACAACTCCATATCACAATAAGCAGCAAAAAGCCACTTTTTCCGGATGCAATAGCTTTTCTAAAATCACTTCTGGGTTCTTCGAGCCTCATATGCGACAATTTTGCTTGTTGACGTAACCACTGAGTAAAAATGAGCATCATCGCTGAAAAAGCTGTTATCACCGCTTTTGAATTAAGTTTTAACTGTTTTTAAACGATCCATATTCGTAAATGGCAACCGTTTCACCAAAAAAATAACACCTCAAATGGTAGGTGTGTAACAGCCGACAGCCTTGACAGACCGGCGATTTTGGAACCACTCAATTCTCTCTTTCCCTTTACGTCTGGAAATAGTTGTCTATTGTTGCCATATTTTTGACGATATACAAAAAGTTTATTTTCTTAACGGCAAAGAAATATCAGCGTTCGCTTCTCAATTATTTGCGCTGAAACTGGTCCTTCCGCTTCATGTAATCTTTAATATTGCTCCACTCGTTGCTACTTCTCTTCTAGTCATTCAGTTGCAATCAAATATCAACTACGACGAAGTACTACACACAAGAAACGGCAACAACATAAGCGGTAATAAAAGCAACATGAACAGCAGCAACAACACAAATGAACGACGACGACGGTGGCGGCCACAACAGATAAATAAAAGGAACGAAAGAAAAAATACTGATTTTCACACTGGCACCGACTGGTACCCCCAAAATGCCAACAACAACAACAACACAATCCAGTATTTAAGCTCGTTTGACTCACTTAATAGACTCGCGTACTATCATCTTATTGTTGCTGGCATAGTCGTTGCTGTGTTTGTATTTTTGTCCTCTTCCATGACCAACAGAGCTCCACCAACAATAACAAATATCTTGTGTGATGCATTCTCTATGCGGAGGGAGGGTGAAACTTATTAACATAGCTAGCTGCACGAATAGCAAACGTACGTACACACATGTGTACATAAATAGATTACAGGTAAATTGGGAGAATGGCAGAGCGATCATTCATTAAAGAAGAAGAGAGAGAGAGAGAGATAAATATGACGTTTACTTTAATTTAGCTGCCGGAGTTATTATTATTTGAGTACTCCTAACTCTAAAGATGAAGTAAAATTTGCACGTCTATTCAATTATCTATCACAGCTCACACATTTAAATTGTATGCAGGTATCCAAAGAAAAGAAATTAAAGACTAATAGCAATGATGTACTCTTGGCAAAGAGAGTAAAACTATAAGAGCCCAAATACAGCCCCTGCCTTCCGAGTAAATCTCTCTTGGCATATTTGAGTTATTGTTACGAACGTGTAAGTTACAAAGACCATGGAAACGTATAGAACAATTATTTTTCTCTGGAGTGAAGTACATTTGCTTCCAACATTCACTCAAGAGCGTAATTTTGTCCCCTATCGCTCTCTTTTCTAATGTGGAACTTTAACAGTTTAGCGCTTTTAATGTCATATGTAATGGTATTCATACATTACCAATTTGCTATGTATAATCTGCAAAAAATAGTAACCAAGATATATAAATTTATGGAGTAATTGTGAAAAGAGGGTAACAAATCTTACTCTCTCTAATCTATAATCATCTCAACTTTGTTTCCAGAGAAAAATAATTGGTCTGTACGTTTCCATCGTCTTTGTAAGTTATGACAAAGGCAATGGATACGCATTGATAAGTTATTTAACTTGCTCCTAATGTTGTCGCCCAAATAAAGTAACGTAGAGTGCGGCACCATTTTACTCTCTTGGCTCTGTGTTCATCTCTACCTTGGCTCCAGAGCGAAACAAACTATCTGTATATAAAAGACGATGAATACGTATAAACAAATGTTTGTGGTTAAAATTTAAATCGAAAAACTATTAAAGTTCTACGTTAGGAAAGAGAGCGAGGGAGGACAGAATTACCCTCTTGAGTAATTTGTCTATGTGTTTACATTGTTCATGCAATGCACATATAACAGCGATTACATGTCGCTAGCGATCAGTACACCTTAAATATAGCAATTGAGAGGTTTGTCCTCCTGTACTTTTATTCTCATTGTTGGTACTAGAGGGAGCTTTTTTTGGGAAATTAAATAAAACTTCCCTATTCATATCAGTGGATCGTTTTGTTTTTGATTGTTCAGATCTTTTTTGTAATTTAAAAGTTGGAAGTTAAGCAATTTCCTGCTTGTCCAAGCAGCAAATCACATTTTCACTTACTTTTCTGTCTTTAAATATTTAAAAATATGGATGTAATGATCAAGAAGAGATACAGCACGAATAAGCAGAGGGGTGATTAGTTTATTGAAAACAATGTGTCAAAATAATTATAACCAATAATTATCCTTGCACATCTTGGAATAAATCCGATATTGTTACTAAATTTACACGTTTTAGCAAAGATTGCAATGTGTTTCAAAAAATTCAATTGTCATAAATAGCTGTTTTATCTAGTGATGATAGTTTAACAGCTTCCCTTATTGCGCGCTCAGTAGTTTCTAAAATAAAAAAGTTTAATAACTAAGGGTCACCGATCTTATGTCTACGATACAAGACCAATGGAAGACATGTAGGGAACGATCTGCGCTTTAAGCAAAAATAAATTTTGTTCTAAATTATTTCTTGTTTCTCCTATTTACAAATGGAAACCAGTTTTGATGGTATATAAAATTGTTCTGTTTGCATTATCGTATAAGACAGATTACAACAAGTTATTGGGTGCACAAATAATTTCAGCAGTTTGCAAAATATGGCTCCACCAATAAGTTTTTTGTGTAATTACATGATGTGAAATATCATGTTGTACGGTTGGGTATCTGGCAACTCCATAATCGTGAAATGTTCGCGGTTATGTGTCAACACCACATATCTTGTTTTGAGCTAATTAGCATCACATATGACATATTGTAACCGCCATCACTATACATTCAAACTCCTCTTAGCCTATGATACCTTTATTACCGGCTGTGTTCTTGTCAAAGAGTTAGAACATAACCATTACATAAAGTATAAAGTTTTTAGGTAGCTTTAGTATATATAGGAACGATAATCACAAAAGAAAAACACTTTGTTTCGAAAGACATTATTTTTTATCCAAGAAAATTTTGAAGAAGCATGAAGTGCTTAAGGTGGTTTGAAACTTCTCATGATTATCACCGTGCCTTACCGACTTTATGCAATGTTGTCAGCCCACGTTTAGAATGACAAATTAGACTTTCATTTACAAATACAAATATTTAATTTATTATTGAATTAAAACTGCATTTTGGTATGATAATAATAATAGAGTTAAGCAAGCTTAAGAAACTAAAGAATCGGTTATCAGACATTGACAAAAGTATGTAAGTAAAAATTGAAATGTATAAAAAACACAAAATCAATGTCACCAAGCGCTTGAAATACCGTGGAGTGCGTCATAAAGTTAAAAGATATAAATCTATATATGTATAACCATGTTCTACAAATAATGATGTGTTGAAATAATTATTCGCTCGTGGATAAAGTTACCCTTTTAGAATATGAATCTCCGTGCATGCTTACGTTCGTTCATAATTTTTAATCAAAATTTTGTTTTTCATTAATAAATATTACTCGTCTCTAGGTGAGATTCCTGGTTTGCACAAAAATGGTTATACAGACTGGTCTTACATCATCTTTAATTCGTTTTGACTAATGCAATCAATATATTTTTTGAGCTGTATTTCACCCGCAATTTGATACCAAGGGCTATATTACGAAGACCTGCTGAAATTTCCAATCCGTTTGAAATAATTTCCACAACATTTCTGAACCCTGCCGAACAAATAAACACATTTTCATATAATGAAAAAATATTTAAAACCTGCTTGGCATGTATAAAGTACATTGTTTTCGCCTTACAAAACATATAAATAGGGTCAGATTTAGAGCTAATATTAATTGCTGACTTATTTATCATCGCTAGATCAATTGTGTATGAAAATTTAAGCAATTTTTCACTTAGATAAAGGGCAAGTCAACTATTCGCTTAATCGCTTTCTGTCATAGATGACGTTAACAACTTTAAGCGTTTCTCAAATTCGCATATTTTTTATGTTGCCATATCGCGTATGTAAGAAAATTTTATTCATCTTTATGAATTTAAAAAAAAACAAGGAGAGGAATGTAAAAAACCAAAAACGAAAAAAGCTAAACTATAGAAAAGCTTCCAAAGATTCATTCAATTAACAATGTTCCATTTCATTTCATTCGATTTCATACCATTGCAAACCATTTCATTTCTTTTTATTTTATTCTATTTTGCTTTATTTTGTTTTAGTTTGTTTAATTTTATATTATTTTACTTCATTTAATTTTATATTATTTTAGTTTATTCAATTTTGTATTATTATATACGGGGCTATCCATTTAGCGGATTCAAAGACGCTGTATGGGAAGGCTGTGAGCTGTTTAACACCTGTCATCTGAAGTGTTATTTTTTATTGAAACAAGCGAAGATCGCGTACAAATAGTTAAAATTTACTACAAAAGTGGTGATTCGAACGTAAGCTTTCAATCGAACATAATATTTTTCAGCAATGAGGCTCATTTCTCACTCAGTGGTTACATCAGCAAGCTAAATTGTCGGATATTGGGCTCGGAGAAGCCAGAAGTAATTGTGGAAATGAAATAAGTCTTATCGGAATCATAGCTTAATACGTGTTTTATATAATTTTACTTGAAAATGAAAACTGAATAACCCTGTATTATTTTATTTTCATTTTGTTTAAGTTTACCTTTATCGCAATGCAATCTGATCTGATGACATTCGCAAACGTTTCGTTTTTATTTCATAGACATCTATTGTCAGTCATTGAAACAATACCCTGTTTCTGATAGTATGTTGGTAGTACAAAAGTAGTTGCCACCAGCAAAACCGGAAGTTTGCTTGTGACAATAACTTTACCCTGATAGTAGAATCTTTCAGCATTAACTGGACGATAAAGAAAGGACATGCTGTGCTTGCATAAACAACGCAATGTTATTGGAATTATTTAAATATTATATAAATAAAAGTAAATATACATATTTTGCTTAATAACAAGCATTTCATGAGTAGTTACAAATCCCTGAATACAACATTTAATTCAAAATAGCTATCGAGAGTATGAACTAACAGACTGCAATGTCTGTGTCAGAGTCCGGAAAAATTTACGTCTTTTGTCTAAAGTTAAAGTATTCCGAAACATCCAGCAGCAATCTAATGCCGTCTAAAGTAAGTTCTCACCCGCGTTATCTACCGTCTCATTGCACACATGCGAGTTAGACCCATTCGGTTGTTGTACGACAACGTTTAAACACCTTGTATTTTCCCCATTACATGTGGCATCTCTCTTCCAATCAGCTGCCATCTGTCATTCTGTGATGAAAATTCAATAATTTCCAAAATATGTTCTTGTGCTGTCGTAAATAAAAGTTTTAATTAAATTTCCTCTTGAATCTTGAATCATTCAATTCCCACATTTTTTTCTCACCGCTCCTTCGCTGGTTCCTGTCTGCTCCTCTGCTCCAACAGTACGTATGAACGGTCGTGTGTGTGGAAGTGTGCGTTTGTGTAGCAGCGAGCCCATAAAAACTTGTTTTTTCTTTGCATTTTTTTCAGCACTGTGTGATATTGTTGGCCTGAAATATTTGAGGAAATTATTTTCAAAATTCTGAAAGAAAACTCAAAAATTTTGTGACAATCTAGAAAGCCTTCGATATTTTTTTGGAATTATGAAAATAATAGAAAAAAAAGTGGTGAAGAGTGAAGTTTACGATTTGCGTTTCATAGTTGGAATCCTCTTGAGCTTTGATGGTGGTCTGTGTCGTTTTGTCCTCTGATTAAGGGCAACAACAATGTCCACAACAGTGGCAGTCAAAAAGAAGAAGAAACAAAACGAAGGTAAGATGTTTCTTTCTAATTTTATCTCCAATCAGTGTGTTTGCACTAAGAACACAACGTGGACGTTATTCTAATTGTAACTGCGTTGCATTTGGCACATTTTCCGAATGTTAGCCATTGATTTAATACTCTTTGCGAATAATTGCTGCCAAAATTTTTGAACTATTTGACATTTGTTAGTAGCTTTACTGATGGTTAACTGATCTAAATCGATCATTTGTACAAAGGATGATTTATGGATATGTGAAATGTGAATCCCAAAGTCAACAAATTTTCAAGAGAGATTTCAAATGAAGTTTCTAGAATTTTTTAATTTTTTTAGTTTTTCAAGCTATTCTATTGCATGGAAAATTTCGAAACAAATCTTGAGCTGGAGCAAAAAGAGTATATTTTTTATAAATGAGAGGAAAATGAGTAATGAAATAATTAGATAATAATTAATAGAATAATTTAAATAATTGGTTGCTGTGTATATTTTGCTAGTTCGGTATATGTTAGTCTCAACCGGAGAC
>JAHXMU010000584.1:1508588-1522316 GCA_019455685.1 Philornis downsi
CAAAAATGCACTTCTTTACTTCTTGTTGAAAGTAGATGTGACTCGAGTCAATATAGCCCAATTCCAGCTACAAAAATTGTTCGATCATATGTTAATAACGTCGTTTGTTTCCAGTTTCGGTTAACTCAGTTTCGCCAAATTGAAAGAAAAAGACCGGTTACGCCGGCATTTACAACTCTCATATAACTCATGAGTTTTCCGAGCCGCAGTATTATTTGTTTATGCAGCCACCAAGCGAACATTTGCTTTTGTTTTCAGTAAAATGCTAAGATTAATATTAACAAGTAAAATACTGTGCAACAGACCTGTGGAGAACACAATTATGTCGAACTATGCTTATAAACTATATCTTTTTCCGATTCCAATGGCTTTACATCACTTTTTCACAGAAATTGCTGCTTTCATAGCGGACGTGTGTAAATTGATTTTGTTTTAGCGAACAGTTTTTAATTCTGCTGAAATAATTTTGACAACATTTTCCATCTTTACAGCGAACATCATAAACTTTCTTGTAGAAAATAATTTCTTTCAGATAAACTCCAACCATTAGATATATAACAACTGTCTGTATCAAAGGTAGTGGTAATTAAATAATTTGGATTTCGTTTAGACAATGTAGAATTTAATATAACTAATTACGGTAACTATTATGTGGAAAAGAATGACTCGCTACCAAAAGCCTGTCATCCATTATATTTTAGACATTCATGATTCGACGTTTTGCGAAACTTCATATCCATTGAGGAACTTGGTTATGTTAAGGTATCGGGTTAACATTATTAACGTCGCAGGATAGACATTTTGTGCGCGTCATGGTTACCATAAAGTATTGTGGTTTAATATTCAATGGTTAGCTTTTTTTGGGAAGATTTTGTTTTTTTTTTTTCATCAGCATTTTTTTTGTTTGTTTTCCTTCTTTGATATTTAACCAAAGCGAAACTCATTAGAGAACCTGGAACGGATCAGTTAAGAGCAGTATTGCGAATATAGCTTTTTTCGCTAAATTTAACTTTTAATAACCTATTTGATGGGCAAAATTTGGATTTCTCTTTAAGTTTTTCTGTCTTTCCTTAGAAATTGTTCATTCAACTTAAAGGAAAACGATGTTATTACGAAAAAATATTAATCGTTGGAAAATGGGTCTACGAATGAACTAAAGAATCTCAGATTAAGAACACTAGTTTCGACGAAATTCGTTCGGAAATAGGTCAAAACCTTTTTTTGTTTTGCTGTGGAATAACTTGGAGAAATATTTGCAAAGTAGAAAAGTTAATATAAGTTATTCAAACCGAAGCTTCGAATATTGAAATTTTTGTGTGTCAATGCCTTCATACGAACTGTAATGGAATTAAATTTAAGTATGGTACTGAAATCTAATTGCTAGAGAAAATATAACAAAACAATCGGCTTTTGTTTAAACCTGTTGTTCTTGGGTCTTCCTTATTACGTAAAAATAAATGAAAATCTGATATATTCAGTAAAAAATATCAAAATTAATAAGAAAAAGCATCATCGTACAATATCTTTGCCTTTTTGATCAATATTTTGAGGCAAAATTGGATTTTGAATTCCGACTAGGTTAGTTAGCATTTTAATATATTTCACCCCTGAACACAATTTTGAATCCATAAATGATCGAATCATATATAACGTTTGGTGATGATATATATAAAAACAATTAAAGTTCATATAAATTTGTAAAAAAAAAACTCATCAGATCAGACATGGACTGCCCTGTTGAATATAGATTTAAAAACTATTTTATTTTTTCGGGCCATAAAAACTGTTTTATCGATTTGGATACTCTAATAGCAAACAATAATGTAACTGAATCTAATGAAAAAACAACCCTACATTGTTGGGTTGGCGGGCTCATGGAGTTTTAGTCGCTATGAAGCGTCGCGCATTTTGCGTGCGCGCATTTTACGAGAACTCTCGTTCATATATTGCTACTAGGCGACTATATTGTGCTGAATATGGACTACGGTGATTTAGTGAAGCTCCGAGTGCTAATTTAACTAAAATATGGGTAAAGCGTTTTTAAGAGACCGGTTCAACATTTAAACCACAATCAAATGGTCGCCCAAGAACATCTAGGACCGAAGACAATGTTGAGAGGGTTATGGAGTCAGTACGAGGAAATCCACAAATGTCGACTCGCAAGAGATCGTCTGTCTTACAATTATCGCGACGAAGTTTGCAACGAATTTT
This sequence comes from Philornis downsi, assembly GCA_019455685.1. Lineage (NCBI taxonomy): Eukaryota > Metazoa > Arthropoda > Insecta > Diptera > Muscidae > Philornis > Philornis downsi. Next base: position 1,510,800 of record JAHXMU010000584.1, read on the forward strand.
AACATTGGATCTTAAACTGCATCCATATAAGCTGCAATTAACACAAGAATTGAAAGAGTCTGACTTCATAGCAAGGCTCGCATTTGCTAATGAAATGCTTAATCGATTTTCCAATTTTGACAATATCCTTTTCTCTGACGAGGCTCATTTCCTTGTGAATGGGTTCGTAAACTATCAAAATTGTCATTACTGGAACAGTGAAAATCCCAAAATCAAACAACAGAGAGTGACAGTATGGGCAGCAATCTCTGGCAGAGGAATAATTGGTCCTTTTTTCTTCGAAAATGCGCGGGACCAAAACGTCACGGTTAATCCGGAACGCTATGTTGAGATGTTGGACGGATTTTTGGCTCCAGAAATTAAAACTTCAAGAATAGTGAATTCCAGAACTTGGTTTCAACAAGATGGAGCTACCTGTCACACATCAAATGACTCCATGGCGGTGGTGAAGCAGATGTTCACTGGCAGACCGATTTCGGTCTGTGAAGAGGTGATATCCCATGGCCCCCACGTAGTCCAGACTTGGCGCCTCTTGACTTTTTTTGTGGGGATACCTCAAACACAAAGTCTACAGTAATGATTCAAGAAACATCGTTCAGCTCAAGGAGAATATCCGTGGTGAAATGGCAGCCATTACACCAGTATTACTGAAGAAAGTTTTCAATAATTTTCGTTTGCGGTGAGAGGAGTGCCGTCGTAGAGGGGGTCACCATTTAAATGATGTTATTTTTAAAAAAATAAACTCCATTTATTACTCTACAATGCCTTAGATTTATTTTAACCATACCTTTTGTATTTTTTAAATAAGCACGTTCTATTACGCCACCCTGTACTTCAGTTCAAACTAAAGTTCGTTTTTTTTTTGATTTTTTTTAGCTTGTTTTAGTTTTTTTCATGTAAGTTTTGTCTTTTTTTCATTACCAAATTCTGGCAACACTGGTTATGGATAATATTTATAATGTTCAAATCTATATAATTTTTAATAGTTATTCGTTGACCTTTATTATATCAATAAAAATAATTAGTATTTTTGTTTCTATCACAAAAACAAATTATTAAAATTAATTATCAAAATTAATTTTTCGGTTGTTAGTTTTAAAAATGATTTTTGTTTTTAAAATTCGAAAATAATGATTTTTGTTTTCTCAATCATGAAAATACAAATCAAAAATATTGGTATACAATGTCTTTGAAACGTTTATATCTTGTTTGGTATTAATGTTTTAAATAAATTTTTTCACTATTATTTTTCCTCTTGGAAATATTTGTTATTAATGAAGTAGCGCACGTTTTCGATTATTTTTTTTTTTTTTTTGTTTTTTGAAAGTCAACTCAATTTTTAATATGGCTTGATAATAATAATTTCTGAATTTTATTATTCTACTTTATTTGATTTTGTAATTTATCGAATATTGGCCTTGAGGCTTTAAATTACAAGATTGTTAAATAAATAATAATGGATGAATGAACAATTAAAAATCAATTTTTAATTATTATTTTGGACTCAAAAATAGGTATAGGTGTAGATGTTAATTTATGTATGGGAAAGTATGAAATAGACATCTTCTTAAATAGACATTCGCAACATGGATGGTGGTTGAGCCATACAGTGTAAACAATGTCCTCTTCTTTTCAAATTCGTCAAACCAAAGTTTGATACAAATTCTACCTTTCAGGCCTTCCAATCGGGTCGGTAAATTATAATACCTGCGTTGTAATGTTTTCAATGTGGATTTCTTCGTAGATAAGAAGCTGGCCCAGGCATAATGTGAAGGATTGCTGTTAATACGAACCAAATGCGGTTTGTAAATTACAACCGAAATGAAAGTGACATTTATGAAAATTTCTGGCTAAATTAAAAAAAAAGAACAAATATTATTGCATCAAATCAAGTTACTTTTATTTATAATTCCATAGTAAAATTTACAGGATGCCTAAAAGAACTCAAAGAAATTCAACGGGATTGCCTCAATTATATTCCAAATGTTTTGTTTTAAATCATCCAAAGTTCCTGATTTTGTTTTATAAACTTTATAAACTTCCTGTTAGAAATAAACTCACAAAAAAAAAATCAGGTGCAGTAAGTTCTTGAGACATTAGCGATCAACGGAATGTGGGGTTTCTAGAAATCAGCATAGGCTTCTGTCATAAGAAATTCCACAATGTTGTGAAACCACAGAGTTGAAAAATATTATCCTGCGGTGTAGCTCTAAAAAGAAAGATTTGTCCTACATTTTTAAGTAACATTTTAGTAGCCATATTCATTCTGTATAAAAAGTCTAAACATTTATCTAGAGATGCTGCTGTGATAGCGGAACCCTTCAATTTCGGTAAACAAAATTTATTTATATTTGAATATTGTATAAGTTTCTAGTTTTTCTTTGCTACCGTCTTTCCGTGTTTTTGTTTACCATATCGGCGACGTTGACTTCACCGATTTTTATAATTTCAAATTCCACTGCCACAGAATCCCGATGCATTTTGGTTCACTATTTAAATGCATCATATCCCGATGACAACAAAATGACTGTAATTGCGCCGAGCATGACTTTCGATTATTTTTTTTTATGTTGGTACACTCGTCTCAAAGATATGTTGACGGTTTTATCCATATAGCATGTTTAGTTTGTACGTGAACGCTACAAATAAGACAAGTGTCTTGCGCGTTCGGCTATTTTCTGCTATCGAAAAAATGGATCAAAGACGTTGGTTCAAATTTTGTGTAAAAAGCACGCCAAGTTTTCTTGGCGTGCTTTCTTTGGTATTTTCTTCGATTACCATGGCGTGGTGCATCAGAAGTTCTTACCACAAGGTCGTACGGTAAATAAGGAGTATTACCTTAAAGTTATGCGCCGTTTGCCTTAAGCAATACGAAAATTTAATAAAATAAAGCACCTGCTCACTCATCTTTGCTTGTGACAGATTATTTGGCCAAAAACAATACCGCTATCATGCCTCAGCCACCGTATTCACCAGATTTAGCCCCCTGCGACTTTTTTCTGTTCCCAAGATTGAAGGGACCCATGAAAGGACGGCGTTTTCCGACGATTGAGGAGATACAAACCGAATCGCCGAACACGCAAAACACTTGTCTTATTAATGCCTCTCACAAACAAACTAAACATGGATAAAACCATCAACATATCTTCGAGACGAGTGTACCAACACTAAAAAATTAATAATCGAAATGTACGTAGCCTAATGTACGTAGCCTGCGAAATTTGAAAATGCATTTTATTTTTTCAACACACATCGTATATTACAAGAGACCACCTGCCTTACCTTTATTGCTTTGTACGGGTCTCTGTGGCGCACCAAAAGGGAATATTCACATGCAGTGTGGATAAACCCATGCACACGGAGCAACGGCGCATTCTCTTTATCGCCACTTGAAGGATACACATCTCCTCTTATCACCAGCGTGGTTCTTTACATACTAAACCACCGTTCTAATGATATGCAAGACGCTACAAGAGACCACATGTATGTCTTTATTACATTGTTTCATGTGCGTCTCTGTAGCACTCCATAATGTAATAATCACTTGTAAACAAACCCATGTGAACATCATATAAGTGGCTAATTTCGCTCTTATTTCAAGAATCATCAAAAACCAAAAAAAAATGCACCAAAATGGGCAGTTAGCGGCCGAAAATGTTTTGGATATTTGTTGTGTAATCACTTTCTCTAGGAGTTGTTGAAGACAAGAATCCAGAACTATCTTCAATTTTCTTCGAAGTGGTTTAAAATAGTTCCAAAGAGACGCATCAAAGATGCACGTACCCTTCGATATTTGTTCTTCTTTTCCTGATGCTCCTTTCGTTCACATAATATACTTCAAATGCGCCGAGTTTCCAGTAGAAGTGATCTACTGCTTTTAAATTGCATATCTTCTTTTTGACGTCTTCGATAAAGCAAAGTTCTTCAAAGTTTTTAAAATCGACAAATCTGAATAAAATGAAATAAATTAGGAGGTAAAGATTTGATCGTTGAATAAATGTTTAATGAATCATATTTATTTTCGGATTAAAGTATGAAAGTTTCTTATTTTCAAAAACTTTTGGTGAAATCTCTTCCGCCATATACACTTATTATGTAGAAATTCTCCAATTCGTCACACCAAATTTTGACAGTGTGTTTGTCCGCCCAGTGGATTTATTGTCGAAATGCTGTAGGAAGTATCATGACCTTGGGTTCGAGCACCTGTACTATCAGCCACGAGCATCATTATATAATAGTAAATGCTTCTCAAATTGACGTTTATGATTGTAGTTAAACTCTAAATCCCTTTGAGTGTGCCTAAAAATAGAAACTGTGTAAGCTCACTGAATGTAAGAAGGCCTTCCTTATTTCATTCATAAGATGTAAGGGACTTTATTACTTTTTCGAAGACACCTAGAACTGATGAAACAGATTGTGTAATAACCCAGAGTTCTGAGCTATACAGTGAGACAGATAGATCTAGCGTTTGGTTGTAGTTGAAATTTTTAGTTGGATGACGGAGTCGAGGTGGAAGAAGTTATGGTCCAGCCCAAAGTTATCATTGTCAATGATTTCAGTGTCTCCAACAAATAAACTTTATTCTTGTCTAAATAAATAACTTGACATTTGATTTGACTGGCCCCCTTTCGATTATCTCTCTCAATGTTCAAGAAGGCTGTCAATACTCTCAATAAAAGCCATATTTTATTTGCTTATGCTGATGTTATAAACATCAAACTAAGAAATGTTACTGCAACCTTCTTAGGCATTGAGAAGGATCACCGAAAGTGGCTAGGCAAAGGAGGACAAAAACAAATTATTCCTTTCGACAAAGAATAAAATTTATTTGTCGCATGATATGCATTGCATTGCTTGGCATAAAATTACTCAATAAAAGTTATGGATATCTTTACTAAAGAAATAATTGTTAAATTGCCCTGAAGCCAAAAGTAGTCCATATCAAAAATTATTATTTTTCGATCAGTTTTACTTGGTTCTTTTGTAGGATTATAATGTAGTGTATACAGAAGTCCACGAGGGTTTAACGTGAGTCTCGCCGTGAAGGCCTTACCCACGGTGTGCGACACACTGGGCATATTACAATGCGATTGCCAACGCCCCCCTGGGATAGCCAAGTAAACTTAGCTATCTAGGAAAAGGGGCTGACAATTGTGCTATTAACACATATTGGCAGCCCTTTCTTCGCAGCCAGGAGATACCAAATTGATTATGCTAGTATGGAACATAATCCCCATTGGCGGAGGTGAGGCCTATCTTACCACCTCTGCTACTCTATGGGTCTGTAGCACCCGGTTGCAATGCAACTCCACATTCGAGCACGAAGTCTCTACCAGCGATTTTGGTATCAACCACAACCCGCGTGATGCTCCCACTAGGGGTCCTACACCAAATGATCAGGCGGGAACTCAGTCCCGGGGCCTCCTGATCCCCACGCTACCGGCCAAACTCACCGGTTGGAGCTGCGCAGCAAAGCACATAGCTAAGCTACTACCAAATCGTGATTTATACACCATACTTCACGGGATTGGTCGCCCTGTGGCAGAGATACAGACTGGACATTTTTACATACCTGCAGGCACGGAGACCCCAGGCAGATGGAACGGTCGATACTACATTGCAAGGATGCAGTATCCTCACCGGTGGGAGGCGGGGAAAACTCCAAACCCCTTCCGTTCGGCGAAGGTGAACGGCAACCATGAAATATAGACATAGGGAAAACCCTATGCCTGTCCGTATCCCCCGAGAGATCAACAAGATACAGATGACAGGGCACGAACCCGAGACCTGCACGTGTGTATCCCTATCACCCCCGGTACCAGACAAAGCCTCTGGTGAAACTTCGTAGATAATCTAACTCTGTAGAAAATCTACTTCCAGTTTCAACCCCTTGCGGCCCAGCGACTGGTGCCCCCGCAAACGAGCACACAGCTGCCAACAATCAAGCTGAACGGGATTGTGGGATCAGCATGATCCGAACAGTCCCACAGCCACTCAACCCCCAGGTCAGACTGCCGTGAAAAGGTCAGCAGACCCACTTCCCCCAACTACGTCACAGTAGCCCTACGCCGAGCAAACGCTCTGGAAGCAAACACCGTTGCTCTAGCCAAACCACCCTGTGTAGAGAGCATATTGCTAACCACCCAGTCATCCCCAGACCTTGTTATCGCTAATCCCTGGAGGTCCCTTATATCTGCATATAAGGGACATTCGCACAAAACGTGCCGCCAGTCTTCGACTGGTGCACCACAGTTGCACGACTCGCGATCGGACAGGGCTCTCTTATGCAGGAAGGCATTGAGTGACCCATGTCCCGTCAGTAAGAAACCAAGGCAGAGGTTAAAACCAAAGTCAGGGTTTCTTCCAACGTACCTAACATCTGGCAAAAACCTAAATGTTGCACGTCCGTTCTGACTCTCTTCCCAACGCGTTTGCCATCTCGACAAGACGCATTCGTCCAAGAGCCCCCTAAACTCAGCCCTACTTATGCTCTCTACCCCCCCAATGGGCCAGTCCGTTCCCATAAGTGCATACCCTTTCCTGGCCTTGAATTCCGTCGCGCGACGGATAACGACAAGATCCAGCGGGGCAGCACCCATCAGTACTTGAAGGGCCTCTGTCGAAACCGTACGACACACTGGCATGCAAGCCAATAACACCACTCTCTGACAAGAGAGGATCTTACGGTAACCGAGTGCAGATTTCACCGATTCGTACCACACAGAGGAAGCGTAAGTTGCCATAGCAACAAACAGCCCCTGATAGACGATACGAACAGCTCGTCTGCTAAGCCCCCAGTCACTCCTCAGCACTCGTCTAAGCTGGCCGACAGCGCCAACCAGCTTCCCTCTCAGCCTATCCAAATGAGGCAAATAGTTCCTTCGCTCTCCCATGGCAACACCCAAGTACTTCACCTCGGTGACGCACCTGAGCACAGACCCATCAGGCAAACGAACAAGAGGCTTGCGAGATAATTTACCCCGCAATAGCATCATGTTGGTCTTATCGACAGCAACATCTACGCCGACATGTTCCGACCATTGCCTAACTATCGTCATCATGGCCAAAACCCTCTGTTCCACTTGGAAACGAGAGGGGCCCTCAACCATGATGAGTAGGTCATCAGCATACGCGCAAACTTTGCACTGGTCACTTAGCTGCCGTAATAACGGGTCCATCATTAGTTTCCATATAAATGGACCGCAGATGGAACCCTGCGGGCAGCCACGAACAACATCGAGTTCCACCGCACTATTTGCCCCAACTACTCTAGCTGTTCTGCCACAGAAGTAACTACGCCAAAGGCGCAACTCCTGGCACCCTACCTCCTGAAGCCTTTCCAACACCCTCACCCACAACAGGTAATCGAAAGCGCCCTTGAAGTCCACAAATACACCGAGAACATACTTCTCGGTGGATTCGTTCACGCACCTCTGAACATGGATCCAGGCATCCTCAACACTACGACCCCTTGTGAAGCCGTATTGATAAGGGCACATGCCGTCAATGACTCTCTCACTCAGTCTTTGCACCATTATTCTTTCCAGTACTTTTCCAAGCACTGGAAGCAGGCTAATACCCCTGTAAGATCGAGGATTGCTCCTGATCTTGTCGGGCGATTTTAAAAGTACAATGACATTGGCTGTTTTCCACTGACGCGGAAAATAACCAACATGTACACACTGCCTATACAAAGCCTCGAGGTAGTCCGGAATAGCCTTCCAGATGCTTTTACACATCTCTCCAGTTATTCCGTCCATACCGGGCGACTTACGAGATCTGACAAGCGTCATGCTTTCCACGATCTCTGCTCTTTCCAATTCTGGCGCACTGGGTACCACCTCCGAAGGAGGCGGGGCCAGAGCCCCAGACCTGGGAAAGAACTCCCGCAACAAAGCCTGAACGCAGTCCGCCCAGGAAGTCAGAATGGTATCACCATCCTTAATTCCTGAGACTTCCACGTTCTTTCCCTTTCCCCTACAGATGCGGTAGAGATGTCCCCAAGGATCATCTCTATGCCTAGTCGCGAACTGGCGCCACTCTGACTCCTTAACGTCTATAAGCATTTGCTTATATTCGTTAAGTGCGGCTCTATACGATGACCTGAGGTGGTCCAAGTCGGCTGCCTCTGTTCTCCTACCCCTCTGGAGATGTTTCCTGAGGCGTCGAACTTCTCTCCTTTTCCGACTTAACTCCTGTGTCCACCACCTTATTCTCCTCCGAGTACGCCGCACGCTCCTAGGAAGGAGACTGTCGTTGACGCGATGAACAGCCTCAACAATCGTTGATACCTGATCATCCACAGTCATACGATTAAAGGCTTCTAAAGGCACATCGGCAGCCGCAGCTGCGATGTGTGACCCATATGCATCCCAGTTAACATTCCTGGTGCGCCACCGCCTGATGCCTACGCTGCTACCTTCAATCCGTTCATAAGTGAGCACAACTTCAATGAAGTTATGGTCGCTCACGGACGGACTGACCTGCCATCTAGTCTGAAACCTGGATATGGCTGCGCTATTCGCAATCGTCACATCAATGTCGCTAACACCATGCCCACTATCGAACGTATACAGTTCATTCGGTTCGTTCACCACGTGGAGTCCCCTAGAGAACATCCACTCACTTAGCACCTCACCCCGAGATTGGCTCAGATAGCCGGACGTAGCGCCGGTTACCTTGCTGAACCACATCGGGGAAGATGCGTTCGCGTCTAAACCGAAGATTACAGGGTTACCACTAGAAAGTGATAACACTGTATCCATATACGTAAGATATGGCTCCAAAGGCTCGCTGAACTTGCAGTACAAGCTAGCTAGGAGAAGGCGACCGAAATCGCCTTCAACAGAAACACAAACCCCCCATTCCGAGCTACAAACTTCTGTACAATCTAAACTAACGTCATTGACAATGACTGCAGCACTATGTCTTTTATCAGGAAATACCCGCATAAAAGCAGGTAACCCACGCACCCCATTATGGGCTACGTGGGGCTCCTGTATAAGAGCAATGCTGCATCCATTGTCACAAATGGCCTTTCCCAGTTCCGCCATTGCAGCGACGCCCCTACCGCAATTCAATTGTAGAAGGCGGGTACCCATCTTAATGCCTTGCTTTCGCCCTGGCTACCATTGCGCAATACAGCGGACAGTCCTCAGACACCATACGGTGATCCGAGGGCTCCCCCCGAAGAGCGCAGTTACGGCACGAGACTGGGTTATTGCAGTCCCTGGCCATATGCCCATGCTGGCCACAGCGGAAGCAGACATCCTCCTTTGCACGGCACTCCTTCCTGAAGTGGTTGAACGACAGGCACTTAAAACAGCTTGGCACCAAATCCATCGCACGTACGCGGAAAGAGTACCAGCCAATGTAGCAGCGTTGTGCCGTCAGCAGAGACTCCATGGCCGAAGCCTGGCCCTCCAAGACGACATTTACTGCCCCACCCTTGGTACAATCCCACGGACGGCTATGGAGACGGACACCAGACTTGAAAGCCTCAGGTGTCATCTTGCCCTTGAGATTTTTCTCGAAGAGGTCACCCATGAACAAGTCAGGGGTGATCTTCGAGTCCACCCCCTGGACAATGACACGCGGGCCCAATGTCTCAGGTACCGAGACCGTCAAACCCGCCTCACCGAACTTCCCGTTCTCGGCGATCTTCGCACGCTCCGCCTTGGTTGGAGTCCGCAATATGACCCCACCGCCGCGGATCGCCTTGATCTCGTGGACCCGCTCCTTCAGCGTGGGTCCGACCTCGCTCACCAGCCTGCTCACCACTTCCTTGGCGGTTTGACCCTCACGGCTACGAACCACCAAGGACCAGGTCTCGACGGGCTTGGCAGCAACTGGTGCAGCGATTGATGGTCGCACTGCCGGTGCCTTCGCTACGGAGGCAACCGCCACCGGAGCTCGAGCTACCGGAGGCGCCATCTGGCCAGCACCCGCGGGTCGCACGGCGCTTCCACTGCTGCTCGCCGCTGCACCCATCCGCAGCACATCGATGCGGCCCTTAAGGCGCTCGTTCTCCGCAACGAGCTCCATTACCAGATCCTGGTACTCCGCAGAGAAGTCCAGCATCAGCTTCAGCAGTGCCAAGTCCAGGTCCTCCCGCTCGGTTAGCGAGGAGGACATCCGTCCGGTTATCCTACGGGCCCTCCCAATGGCCCCCAAAGCACCTACAGAATCAGCCCCGTGGGGCTTCTTCCCTGACGTCGACCCCCCCAGATTCACCAGATCTTCCAAAGAGGAAGATATGGGAATCGATGTCGACTTCTCAGCCGCTGCCCTCTTCACTAGTGGTGACCTCACCTTTGGTGATGCCACCTTAGCAGACCCCTCTCTGCCTGCTCCTGCCTCCTCGTCACTCTCCTTCCCCTTATGCCGCCGCTTGCTGGACATTCCAGACGCAGACGACATTTCTGCCTCCGACACCGTATACCCGGCGGAGGCCTCCCCTCCAACCGACGGCGTCGCCCTCTTCCTTCGACCGACCATAAGGCCCACAGAAGTATATACTCCTCAAATATAGCACTGATAAGAATTTATCACTCTACTCACCAAAAATCACAGTTGCTTTATAGCAACAAAATACACTATAAGCGAACTTATAGGCGACTTGTTTACAAAATTAAAAACTTTGTAAACAAGATACCGCAATTCACTTTTCACACTACAGTTGCTTTATAGCAACAACTAACACTGCAAGGCAGTCTCCAACAACCCGTTTACAAATTTAGCAAAACTTGTAAACAAGATGCCGTTGCTTTACAAAAACAATTGCACTACAAATATGCAATGCAATTAAACGTAAAGGCAACTACGAGAGTTCACTTGTCTCACTATCACTATTCACTCACTGGAAAATTACCAAGCTGTCGATGCGCGAACACGTCTGCTCCGTACGAAAGCACTCAGCTGAATGAGTGTATACAGACTGGAATTTTAACATGTCTGTTGATGCGGAGACCCCAGGTAGATGGAACGCACCGAAATAATGTAGTGGAAAATATTTCGTCTTAATGCTGATTGTGGCTGTTGGATCTTATTTAAACGGGGCCTGCAACACGCTTTCCATCATAATCAGAAAATAATGAATTTAGTTTGCTGCAGCCAGGGCTGACTTTCAAATCCTCAATACATTGTAGGAAGGATGGAAGGACGAAACTTCCCACAACATGTGGCAGAGCGACATTGCCGCTGAAATTATTGCATCAATCGTTTGCCAACTGATGGAGAAGCAACGTTTGTCGCGTCAAGCAACTCTGGTCAAACAGTTAGACAGCGGGTCTTGCGCCGATGGCAAAATCTGCACTCATCCTGTAATGCGCCGTCCAAGTCTTGTCAAATCATCGATCGATCATCTTATCAAATCATCGGTCGATCATCTTATCCAATCATCGATTGAGAAACATTTACCCGCCTCGGCAGCTGAGAATTTTGTTCATAACGCTGGGAATGGTGCCACGCCAAATGTTATTGGCGATACGCAGGCTAAGGGTAAGCCGTTGAATGCGT
>JAHXMU010000585.1:0-40501 GCA_019455685.1 Philornis downsi
TAAAACCGTAATTTCTCTCGAAAAAATTACACGATTAATTTTATTAATCCTGCACGTTGGCGTTGGAAAAACTAGTTAAAAAAATAAAATTTTTCAGCTGCTTTACGAAAAATTTTTTAAATCTAAAAATTTAAATTTCCATCTAAGAACCATGTTCGCTTTCTCCTGTTTTAAAAATCGACGGATTTGTCAAAACGGTTATCGTATCTTTTTTAAATTATGTTTTTTTTATAAACAAATTAGTTATTGTAAAATATTTGTTAATAAAGTACACCTGTAATTTTAAAATTCTCTTATTTTCATTTAATTTATTCATACATCGTGACGCAGGAAAGTCAAAAACGACCTATTATATAACATCACAAATAAAATTCTTTGATACAACATTAAATATAAAAAAAATAAATAAATAAATAATAAAGTTAAAAACGTTTTTATTCAAATGTTAATAGCAAAGTTTACATTATGTTAATAGCAAAGTTTACATCCCCAACCAAATGAAGCAAATAAAAAAGAAAACCCAAGTATCGATAATGAGCTTATAATGTAGAATAGGCTACTGAAGTTCACTTAATGCAAAACTGGAAAATTTGATTAGATGCAAAGGGAGTCGATTCCAAGCTCTGCAAACACGCACCGTAAATGATTTGAAGAATATAGAAGAGCCTGATATAAGAGGAATTACAAGTTGTGGATTTCTAGTTGATTTGTTGAACTTGAACCTACTTCGCAGTAAAGGTGGTGATTCAGATATTACCAATTTATAAAATGATTTAATGATTCGAAATTCAACATAATTATTGAAGGGAACACGTAAAAAACGTATAGCATATTCAAAAATTCTTTTAATTTTCCTAAGGCAAGCAAGATTGGATCCCGAATAAACTTCAATACCATAAGTAATTTGAGACATCAGTAAGGCATGAGCTAACCTCTCTTTAATATGAATTGGAAGGAATATATTCATATTGTACAACTTTCGCAGAGTAAAAAGTACCTTTTAAAAAAATAGAATCGATTCGAGCACGAAAATCAAGTCATTTATCAAGTGTTATATCGAGGCACTTCATTTCACCGTTTTTATTTGAAAAAAAATTATTCCATTCGTCTTTTTGCTTCTAATTTGTTTGCATGCGTAAGCAGTAGAAATAATGTGTTGTTTTCATCCTTGTGTTAAATAAAAAATGTTAGGTATTATAAATTTCTGATAAAGAAGACGTATGTGGTGGATAATTTATACCTTTTACGGTCGAACTCGTTTATAACGTCCTCCAATGGACTGACGAAGTCGTTAGTTTTATATTGGTCTACATTTTTAATTTAATTAACATTTAATTATTTAATTAATTATTTATTTATTTTGGCTTCCAATTTAAAGCGTTCCGTCCAATTATAAGTAAGTTACAATATGCAACAATTCATCTATTAGATTTAATCTGCTCAATAATATAAATTAAAAAAAAAAACACATAATAAAAATTAAATATAAAATTTGTAAAAATATTATATGATTTTAAAGAAGGTATAATTATTAGAGATAAAAAAATATGAGAAAAGACTCATTTAGAAGTTAATCGGTATATAATCTGGAAATATAAGCCTTTTGTAAGAATCAGGATATAGTTTATAACATTTGCAATGGTTTGGTAGCAAATTGTAAGTTCGTGCTATTCTTTTTACAAAAGCACGACCCATGAGTGTGCTTATTTTAGGAATAAGAAGCTGCTTACTACGAGTGAAATGTAAAAAATTAAACGAATTAAAAAGAAATTGAGGACTACACAGGCGAACAACTTTATAAAATAACAACAAAGACCACAAATCGATATAATTTTTAAAACTACAGCCCAAGAAACGCTTAACATACGGTGTTATATGAACACGACGCCTCAGTGAATACAAATATATCATAACTTTATTAAACGTCATCTGAATTTTCCTCATATTTTGTTTATTAGTGCCACTATATAGCTCTAAACAATATAAAATGCTAGACATGATATAAGCATGGACCAATTTCTCCTTAATCGATCTACGTAACACTAAATCAGTGTTATAAAAACTTCGAAGTGAATAATTTAAACGGCGGACTACATTATCCACATGATAGTTAAAGCTTAGTTTGTCATCTAAAACTACTCCCAAACAATTTACACTGTGGACAACTTCAATACGTGTGCTACGATAAGATAAACTCAAACTTATATTATGATTAGAAAAAAACATAGCTTTTCTTTTTGGAAAGTTGACTGAAAGTTTATTTTCCGTCATCCATGAGCAGATCAAATTTAACGAATAATTAATATTACTTTACAGAACATCAGCAAACTGATATTCTCCCTTAAAGAGCAATTGTATATCATCTGTAAATGAATAAGGAACGTATGCATCATCAAGGATACTAAACAGGTTATTCAAGTACAAAGTAAAAAGTATTGGACCAAGTACCGAATCTTGAGGAACACCGCTTTGGACAGCTAAAACAGAAGACAACGTATCATTGCCAACAACATTTTGACTCCTACCATATAGATATGCTGAAATCAATCGACTGGTGTTAACATTGAAATTAAAATTGGTGTATAGCTTATCTAACAAAACACCATAATCAACACGATCAAATACTTTTTCTAAATCCAAGGACAATAACACACAAACCTTTTGATCATATATTTCTTTCCTTATGGTATCAATAAGACCAATAAGTAGTCCAGTGGTACTCCTATGATTTCGAAATCCACATTGACAGTCATTCAGCAACGACTCATTTTCAATGAAATACAACATGATGACACTTTAAAGTGTGCACCAAAATCTTTGACAATATGGGAACTAATGAAATGACTGAAATAATTAAAATAAATGTCGTTAAATAAATTAACGACTAGGAATAAGAAAAATGAAATAAATTGTAGGTGGGTTTTACATAGTTAAGCTTGAATTATGATTTCTTTTTATCAGATGTTTTGATCATTTGCGAATGCAGTTTGTTTTGAACATTGTCATTTTCGTTTCTAACATTAAGCTTAAAAATAATATTATAATTTGAACAATAAACAAAGCCATGATAAGCATTGATGAAAAGAGATGACAAAATGAGCAATATATTGGCCAATGATGACGGCTTGTCATAAATAACTTAATTGAAAATCCTCAAAAGTTCCATATGTTTGGATTATGAACGTGCATTCAAAATTTGTTTCATTGTTGGCATCATCAGTCGGCTTTAGCTTCTCTTTCAGCTGGAAATAAAGAGCTTCTTATGCATTGCTGAATATTGCTATTGTAACAAATAAAAAAAGTTAAATGAGTTGTATTAGCCAATAAGTCGTTATAAGAAATGCTATTCTGTATGGACTAGTATAGACGCAAAATCGGCAGTCGGTATTACGTCGTTGTAGTCGGTTGGTCATTATAAACGATATCGCTGTTAACGAAATGTGCGTTAATGCATGGATTAAACATAATGCAATTTTCAGATTAATAACCATTTTTGACTTCAAGACGCATCATTATAGAAAATATTCTCAGCAACTGCATGTTGCATGATGATGTTTATATGCAGTTCAAAAACAAGATTCTAATAGAGCAAACTCCAAATCCGAAGGCGGAAAATAAAGGTTTAAATGTTGATCCCTGTAAATCCATAATTAAAGAAAACATTTGTTTTCTTTATTTCAATGTTTTTTGTAATTGAGATGCTTCTAATTATTTTTTGTATTATTGAATTCAGCCAACCGACATATCTTGCATGCCGCTACTTATTCCGATTTCTCAATTCGAATAGAAATTCTCAAGTCCTCATAGAAGTTATTCTAGCAGGGTTTTTTATGATTCGTGTTGCAAGATTGTAAAATAATTTGCCGCTTTCTTGAAGCAAGTTTAGCAGAATAAATCTACAAAGTGTTCACTGACATTAACATTACCATATTTGTTTTTTTTTATTTTTTTTATTTTTTAATTAAATTAAAAGTATTTTGGGAAAAATATGCGTTAGAATCAATCCCTAACAAAATTGACATTCTCAGTGAAATGAAATGTCTTAGTATTATATTAGATTCGATTTTTATAAGTAATAAGAAAGAAAAAGAGTATAAGAAAATGTATGTCGAAAAATGAGGAATGTTGTGTTTATAATATTTTGGATTTAGGTGTCTCCGTTTGTGAGCTGAGCCGTTTTTAAAACCCATCCAAAGCCATGTTTGCCTTTAAACAACATACCCGATGGTCTACTTCTTGTACCATAAGAAGTAGTAGAAATACTCGTATGCTGCTACTCGGGATGAGGAATAACTTTAACATTTATTTTCACGCCTTAGATACACGATTTTTGTGCAGATTTATAACCATTTTGTATATTTTCATACATTTTCAAATACCCCGCATAGCTATCTTCGTAAATTCGATTTTATAATGCCAGGAGAACAGGATTTTTAACTATAATTTATTGCTGTGAATAATCATTACACTAAAAGAAGAAGAATTTCTTTGATATTATAAATCAGACATTTTAAATAAACAATCGGACCCTTATTTCAACATTGCTGTGTAAAATAATTGTCTTCCAAGTGTAAAAAAATGCTTGTTTTTGGAAAAATAAAATTTTTATTTACTTTTGATAAATATTTCTAAAACATGGGGAGGCGGACTTCCAAATAATTTGAGAAATCTTCCAAATTCAGTAAATATGTTCCAAAAGGCGCGAGCAGAATGAAGAGCTGTTAGTCAGCTTAAATGTAAATACTAATATATTTTAATAATATTCATATATTTTTCCTTTTTTTTCGATTTCGTTAATATCATTATATCAAGAATTTCGATAAAAAAAAACTTTAAAGATCATTTGAATTTAAATTCCTTCATGTGATGATTGAAGGCATATTTTAAAACCATAAGTAATGTGAATAATTACCCATGGCGGTTTTTATCATTTTTTATGTGAATAAACAAAAAGTAAATATATACTTTTTATTTTGTATTCGTTGTTACTCTGTTAAATTTTTTTACACTTATAATCAATTTTCCGTACCGTTTCTCCTGCCGCATTTCATTGCAATGTGATCTTTGAGTAACAAAACATGCAACAGATAGAGTTTCATTTTTAGAGTTTTTTAAATCGCCTGATATTTTTGTTGAAATTTATTCTTTTCCAAAATTTGAATTTATTCTATTCTATTAAAGTAAACAATTGTTTTTGTAATTAATTTTTTCTGGCAAAATAATTTTTTCCCAAAATAAAATTGAAAATAGACGTGGCGGTCTATACTTAGAATAGTCATGACAATGGAATTCACTTTAATACCCCACCGACTTGAAGAAACGTAGCCAAACGGGCTAATTTTTTTATATTTAATATTCTAAATTGAATTGTTTCTTTTCAAATAAAGTTGAAAATAGACGTGGCGGTTTATATTTTAGAATAATCATGAGAATGGAATTTACTTTAATACCCCACCGACTTGAATAAACGTAGTCAAACGGATTCCTCGTTTTTTGGTGTTTAATATTCTAAATTCAATTAATCTCTTTCCAAATAAAATTGAAAATAGACGTGACTGTCTATACTTAGAATCGCCATGAGAATCACCAAGTTGAAGAAACATAGTCGAACGGATTTCTTATTCCTTTGGAGTTTAATATTCTAATTTAATTGATTTCTTTCCAAATAAAATTGAAAATAGACGATCCAGTTCATACCTAGAATAGTCATGAGAATAACATTCATTTCAGTACCCCACTGATTAAACAAAGTAGTCCAACAAATTCCCTGCTTTTTTATGTTTATACTTTAAATTGAATTGATTTCTTTTCACCTTGATAATTTGATTTGATTTCTTTTAATTCCAGTTGGAATTATAATGCCACGGAAGTACTTTACATCTTTTTTAAAATTGACCCCAAAGTGATGGTATTTTTGACGAATACCGAAATGATAATCCATCCATCCATCATAATAAATTGCACACATTTTTTTAATAATAAATTCTATAAACAATAATAAATAATTGCTAATAGAAAATTATCTTGCAACCGAATTGTGAGGCAAAATGCTAATAATATAGAAACGATTTTTACATATTATTGTGGCATGTCGAAAAATTACATTCGTTTATTTAGAAACTATGTTTCTCTAGACATTAGAGACATCATAAAGGCTTAATTAAGTTGAACAAAAAACAAATGTGAATAATATATGTATATATGTGTTAGTTAAAAAATACTATGGGCTTAATTCCAAGTCGCTGAAAAACATTTAACGAAATTGGAGATTAGAAATTCGTAGCCCTATGCAATCTTTACCAATTTGACTGACTTCACAAACCGTGCAAATGCTATTCTTGTATTGGGGATCGTAGGATGCCCCACAGAAGGGACAGTTAGCCTCTGGCTTGCCACGGTATAAAGGCCTATAGCTGATACCGCAAATATTAAAGGGATTAAACTCTTCATATTGCAATTGATGTTCGTCCACTGGATTGACCTCACATGCTTGCAAAATTTTGCGTACTTGTTGAGCTACCTCCGGCCGAGGTCCCAGCTCCAGCAGTCGTCTGGCGAAGGAAGCAGCAGTCTTATAATTCTTTAATTTAAAGAACATATTAAGAGCTGTACGTAAAGTTAGGATTTGGTGGACAGGCTGTAGTTTGCAATGTGTAAAGTATGCAGCAAGTTCGCATAGACGCTTTTGTTCGTCCAACGTTGATTTGGGATATCCCTTACGAGCCGTTTCCATTTTTAAGCCCAAAATGTATTCAGTGCAGATTTTCAAAAGCTGCTGGGCTTCCGCTATATCTTGTTTGGTTTCCACAACCAACAGGGGAATGCTAATTAAGATGGAATGGAACTTTTCAATGGCTTCGGAGAATTTTCCGCCTGTTGTCAATTGATAGCCCGCTTGCAAACGTTGTACCAAATCATTCAATTTGATTCCCAATGCTGGCCGCTGGTTCTTTATATTGGTTTCGCCCGGGTTACGAAGAGGGTATGCGGAAATGGACTGCAAATTGGGCATGGCAGAAAAACTTGTCTTAGCGCAGGCGAAGTTTTGCATAAAAAGCTGTTTAAAAGGCTGAAAATTAACTACACCCAATTGTTCGTTCAGCAAACGGAAAGCGGACTCAAAGGAACCAGCCTTGACGTGGTCAAGAACCAGAGGTGAATGGTTCACCCAGTGTTGTGGTGCAGATAAACCCTTATTTGGTGCGGCATAATAGCCACTGTCCAACGCAGACGCTTTTATTTTAGAAGCCAATTCTTCGGGTACTACCAAATCATCATCACCCACATCCCAACCAGCGCCATCTTCGCCACCTCCCTCAGCATCACCCTCTGTGTCGATGGCATCATGCATTTCTTCGTCGCCATCTTCATCTAGCCCCAGATCAGCATCAGCGCCCCAGCCATCTCCAGCCCCGACATCCAGTGCAGCATCCGCATTCACATTCAAAGCTTGCCTGGCTGTAGCGCTAGTGCTGGCACGTGTTAGCATAGCACCTTCAAAGAAGCCTTTGGAAACGCTTAACAAGGGCCAGTTGCTCTCCACCTGTTGAATGGGTACAGGGGGTCTTAGCAACGTAGCATTTGCGTTGACTTCGGGTAGAGCATTGCCCTCTTGAGCGATGACTTCACCTAGGGCATTGGCTTGTTCGTCCAAACCGTGCGTGGCGGCTGTGAGATAAGCCAATGACATTTGGCCACAGTTCTTCAAGATATTAACCCTTTCCTTCACATCGCCCAGCAACAAAGCGCCCTGGTATTGAGCGGACACATCCTTACGGATTTCGGCAATTTTATTCATTTTCTTAAGCTTTTCCAGGTTGCCCGTTATCAGGTACAGGAAACTTAGTTTATCAAAGTTCTTGGTGCGTTGATAACACATTTCCACAATTTGATGATTGCCCTGCAACAAAGCCGCCTGTCCCAATCTCTCCCAGCAATCCTTGTCATCCAAAGCCTTAGCAGCTTCCAAAGCTATTTCAATGTTGCCGCACTCCAAAGCCAATCCAAAGCGAGTCTTCTCGTCTTTTACGAAATGCAGAGCCACTTCCGGATAGCCCTTTTGCTGCAAATAGGCAATAATGCTTTGGCCAACCAAGCGCGCATTGCGTACCATGTGCAAAACTTCATCATATTTCCTATTGATCAGTGCCAATTTGAATTTGTATTCAGTGGGGTCAATGTTCAGCACCCGAGGGCGACACTCGCGATCCAAGCAGAATACCTGGTTGCCCTTAACACGAGTCAAATAAATGGGCAAATCCAGAGTCCGTATGATACCATGGTCTCCATTTGTGATGGCATATTTGATATGATTGCTGGTGGTGTAGATGAATACGCCTGAATCATCCCAAGCTCCTGATTTGACGCGACAGTTCTCCTGAATGGTACACAAATATTGCAAACGACGGTCGCAAATGGTCACCGAGTGCTTGCACAGCAAAGCCACAAGCGACATGTCGGGAGCCCAGACAACGTAACGACATTTAGCCAATTTTATGCTGCCCACCGATACCAGACGTTGCACCTCATACAATGTAATGAATTCGGGATCGCGAATCAGGAGCATACCGGTGCCGGCGTAGAAAATCTCTTCGCAGAAAGTCGGAATCTTCTTGGTGACTTCATTCTTAAAGTTCTTTATAACTAACTGTTGATTACGGTCCAATACGGCGAACCTGTTGCGCGCCACCCAAATGGCTGTAATGCCAGAAGAACGCTTGCTATCATTTTCGTTTTGAGATTCCGCATCTTTAGGAATTTGACACAAATCATAAGTGCTATTCTCCAGATTGTTGGTGCGGGTGCACAAAAGAACTGCGTTCAGTGCTGGATTGTAAGACATGCTGTGAACGGGAGATTTGCCGCCACCACGTAACTGCATAACAACGGTATCCTTAGTGGTAGTAAAGTCCAGTTTGCGTAGGAAACGCTCTTTAACATAGTACAAAATGTTGCCGTGCACAGCATAGGCAGGACGCTCACGTTCCAACTTAAAAACCACCATGCCTGGAAATAAGGATAAGAGAAAGAGTTAGGCAACTACATACCGGTGAAAATTAATCGAAGTAGTTCGTTTTCTCCTTAATCTAAGCAATTCACTTCTCATTAAGCCCACTTTTGATAAACTAAAGATCACACAAAGGATACATTAATTAGCCACCAAGAACTTGCTAACATCTTTAGGCTTCCTTTCCATCAGTTATTTGTCAAAGCTGCCGGAAAATTAAGGATATCATTGCTACACATGTTGCTTTTTTAAGAGTTTACACGCAGCTAAAGTTCTAGTGCCATGGATTGATTTTACGCTGGATAGTCGCGCAGCCCATTCCGTGTAAGGATATAGTACTCTGAGGAAATTCATTGCAAATGTTGTGGAGTTAAATCTGACCTCTTCGCCATGTATGTATCTCAGGGTAGCCTTGTATTAGAAATAGCTTTATATCGAAATTCCGTAACCAAGGTTTACGGACTAAATTCAAAAGTGACCAAGCTGTTCATTTATTTACTGCTCATTTAGGATCTTTGCTTACACTTACACCTAACCTTGTCCCTAAATCATTCCCTTTTTACACTCCTTCCCTAAAGAACTTCTGTTTTATATTGCTCCCTCTCTTGGCAATGGAGCCCGATATTTGGAAAATTCAAGCGAATTGCAAGTAATCTCAAATGAGACGACAATCTTTTCTAACAATCTTTTAGGACTTCAACCAAATCAAATTATTACAAAGTACATTGAGAGTGCACCACAAAGCCCCGCTTGGGTTTTCACTAGTTCGTTACAATTTTTTTACAGTCCTAAAGAAATCTTCATCTTAAAATCGATTTTACTTTAATGAATCACACAACTGGCGCATTTTGCAAGTTTGTCAAGAATATTGTTGCCAACAAACATTTCACAGAAGCTTGTTTCAATTTGCGCCCTAAATCTTGTAAAATCTAGTGTCTTTAGTCTTTTTGGGAGTAGTTTCAGATAACAAACTAAGCTTTAACTATCATGTGGCGTTTAAATTATTCACTGCAAAGTTTTTATAACACTGATTTAGTGTTGCCTAAATCGAAATTGGTTCATGCTTATATCATGCCTAGTATTCTATATTATTTACAGTTATATAGTGGCACTAATAAACAAAATATGAGAACATTTCAGATGGCGTTTAATAGAGTTATGAGATATTTGTATTCACTGAGGCGTCGTGTTCTTATAACACCGTATGCTACGCGTTTCTTGGGCTGTAGTTTTAAAAATTATATCGATTTGAGATCTTTGCTGTTATTTTAGAAAGTTTTCGACTGTGTAGTCCTCAATTTCTGTTTAATTCGTCTAACTTTTCACATTCCACTCGTAATAAGCAGCTTCTTATTCCTAATTCATGGGTCGTGCTTTTGTAGTAAGAGTAGCACGAATTTATAATTTACTACAAAGCCATTTAAAATGTTCTTCATTCTTACAAAAGGGGAATTTAGAACACTTTCAGACTTTACTGTAAAATTTTGTTTTCAATTAAATTGTGAGCAGCCTTTATTACATACCGATTATCTTATATTCCCAGATTATATGTATATGCCGGTTAACTTCTAACTTCTGAATTAGTCTTTTTTCACATTTTTTTTGTCTGACAATCATACCTTCTTTAAAATCATATTATATTTTTATAAAGTTTATGTTTAATTTTTATTATGTGTTTTTTTTTTAATTTATATTATTGAGCAGATTAAATCTAATAGATGAATTGTTGCATATTGTAATTTACCTATAACTGGCAGGAGGGCTTCAAATTACAAGCCAAAAAAATAAATAAATAATAAATGGAGCTTTGTTGCGTTTTGTCTGAAAGTGATATTAGTCAATATTCAGAAATGAAGAATCAGCATAGTTCATGCTTTGTTACAAATGAATTGGAAGGACGGCCTGATTCTAAGAAGAAGATTTCGTGGGCATGTAGAAAAGGATTCAAATTGAAAAAATATATGAAGTGCTCCCAACCGTTGAATACGCAGTATAACATGTTCACCCCAATTTTTGGTCACTTAAGGCCATTATGGCTATCCCTGGAGTGCCTACTGAAACGACTATTCCACGGCATATGCAAATCATTCCTCTAATATTAGCTATTCCGAGTCAGTTGCAAAATTTATAATATAACTTTTTTATAAATTAGATATTTCGGAAAATTGGAGATATTACATTACCCATCTGCCACCTTATATACAGTGTTGGAAAAAATAATAAAGACACTGATATTTTTTTGAATATGTTTTAATTTTTTATTAAATACTTAAATATCTATGAAAATCAAATTAAAAGCGTTAAGTACTTCACATACGCTACCAAATATGTACACATTCAATAAAATTTTTATAAAAATAAATGAAAAATAGAAGTTTTTGTAATATGGCCTTGGAAAAAATAATAGGGACAAGAATGGAATTGTTGCTATTTCTAAACAACAGTGTTCTCTTTTTAGCTAAAACTCAGAGAGTGGAGAAAAAATAATGGTAATTAATCGTTCATTGTAATTTATCAAATCAGTGCTTAGAAATGGGACGCGGTGTTCATACAAGCGAAGAAGAGAAAAAGTGATTAGAAATTCAAACAATACGGGAAAATCTATTCGAGAAATAGCAAAAATAATGAAATTTTCGCGGAACAAAGTTTTTAATGCTATTCATTCTAAACCCACCATGGAAAGAAGAGAAAAAAAAACGGAAAACATCAGCTCGTTTTGATCATCAATTAGTACGCCAATCTAAAAATAACCCGTTTATGTCGTCTAAAGAATTTAAGCTGAGCTTAAATGCACCAGTTACCAGTCGAACAATAAAAAACAGGCTTTTGGATGCAGAATTGATGGGACTATGCCCAAGGAAAGTACCGTTATTGAGCAAAAAAATGTACAACAGAGACTTATTTTCGCAAAGCAGCACCAACACCGTTCAAACTGGAACAATGTGGTGTGGTCAGACGAAACTGAAATTAATTTGTTTGGTTCTGATGGTAAAACTTACGTCCGTCGACCAAAGAACAAATAATATGATCCTAAGTACACAAAAAAGACTGTAACACATGGTGGTGGATCAATGATGGTATGGGGCTGTTTTTCTGCATCAGGAGTTGGTCCAATTTTTTGAATTGAGAATAAAATGTGTGCTGTCGATTATGTTGACATTCTTAAAAATTAAATGCTTCCATTTGCCGAGGAAGAAATGCCACTTAAGTGGCAGTTTATGCACGACAACGACCCAAAGCACTTCTCCAGACTAGTATAAACCTGGTTACAAGAGAATAGCATACCGATGTTGAAATGGTCCTCACAATCTCCGGACCTTAACCCCATTGAACACCTCTGGGGCATCCTAAAAAACAAAACTGGACAACAGAAATCAAAAAATTTTAGTGAATTGTGGGGCAAAGTCAAAGAAACTTGGTATTCCTTACCAAAAGAAACGTGCGTTCAACTTGTTAAATCTATGCCTCGCAGGTGTCATGCAGTGATAAAGGCTAATGGATCTACCACTAAATATTAATATCTCTTATTCAAAATCGACTGAAACAGCATTTTTGAAAGAATTTAGGCCGTTTTTATAATTGTCCCTATTATTTTTTCCAGGGTCAAATCAAAAAGAATGTTATAATTTTTTTATTTTATTACAAATCACATTGAATGTTTACATATTTTGGTAGCGTATGTGAAGTACTTAACGCTTTTTATTTGATTTTCATAGTTATTTAAGTATTAAATAAAAAATTAAAAAATATTCAAAAAAATAACGGTGTTCCTATTATTTTTTCCACCACTGTATATGGTCAAGACCTTTGCCCGTAATATAAGGTATAGTATGACCCAATAACCCTTTAACTACCGGCATATTGAGATTCAAAGTTTAGGTGTCTATTATGTAAAAAAAACATAGTGAAAAGGCGAGGAGAAAAAGAAAAATCAGTACCATTTCGTTTTAAAGCCGTTACGATCGCTAGCATAAATATCGCCATTGATTTTGTTTTTCATAATTTTCAACTTCAATTCATTTATTAATCAGTCAACGCCCATTTTTTTGGAAAGAAAAAAATATATATATCGTGATGTCCACAACTTATGTGATATGTGTTAATTTTGTTTGTTCTAAGAAAAGAAGTTATGAACAAAAAATCGCCAGATTTTTGTAAAACATTTTTTCATTTTTGAAAAATGTAGAGTGATGCTCAGTAATCGAAAGGTCGCTTAAGGAAAATAGGACGACACGGGTGAAAAATTATTTATAAAAAACATAAACATAATTTTTCATATTCATGAAATAAAAAATAAACTGCCTCAGACGAAAAATTTTTTAAAATAACTTCCAATTTAAAAAAAAAATCAATATCTGTGCAAGCGAGTTGTCGTTTCGAAGGACATGAAAAAAATTTTGGTCGAATGCAAGCAGTGACCGTAAAATAAATTTAAGCCGAGAATTCCATAATTTCGGTTACTGCTCAAATTAATTTTATTTTATTAACTTCATTTTTGAATAAAGCAGCGCTAGAAATACTCATGGAAAAATAAGAAAAGCGCTTAATAAGTGATCAAAAAATATTCCACAACTAATTTTACATACATTTTGTTAAAGGGCTATAGTACGTTTACTCAAATAAATTAATTCTAATTGATAATATATCTACTTACCTCCATCATGACCAGCGGCAAAAAGATTCAATGTTGGATGAGCGGTCAATATCCAGAAGCGTTCGCTTTCCCTACGGAAAGTGTACAAACACTGGCGTTTTGTCATATCCCATACTCGAATGCTGCGATCTTCACCATTGGATATAATCAAATCTTGACGGGGATGGAATAGCACACATGAAACATTGTTGTAGTGACCACGACAGGTGTCTACCTCCCAGGCCTTGTATTCATTCATGCGCCATAGTTTAACTAAACGATCGTCGGCTCCAGATACAATAAGCGGCAGGGTCGGATGGAAGCTTGCCCAATTTACACCACGGTCGTGGCCCTCCAAAACGTGTTTGACCACAGCGTCTGCTTGACCGAATAGATCTGTGGCACCCGGATGACCTTTCAGATGTTCGTCCAAACCACCGGGACCGGGAGCAACATTCTTCTTACGCAATCCTGAAATGTCCCACACGCGTACAGTCTGATCCAAAGAAGCCGATACAATTTGATCTTCTGTGGGATGAAATTGGGCGCACATCACGTAGTGGTTGTGTCCAGTCAATACACAAATGCAGTTACGCGATTGCCAATTCCAAATTCGTATGGTCTGATCATCGGATGCACTCAATATCCAGGGATATTCGTGATGGAATGCCACTGTCCTCACATAATCCAAATGGGCAAGCAATGTGAATATACAACGCCTTTGCTTGTAATTCCACACTTTAATCTTGTAGTCATCGCCACCGGAAACAAACAAAGGCATCTGGTGATGGAAGGCTATACCACGCACGGGACCGTCATGTTCATCGAATTTCTCCAGAAGTGTGTGCATCCGGTAGTCCCACAACTGAATTACGCCACTGTGCAAACTTACTAGAATCCATGGCCGCTTTGGATGGAAAGATAGGCCCTTCACACGAGCAGATTTTGACTCGAAATTTGTCAACATAGTTTTATGGATTGCTCTTCTTTCTTTCTTATGATATTTTTTGCTAAGCCAACACGTATATCGGCTTCAAATTTGTTCCCAGAACATATAATTTACTTCTTTCTTCTACTCAATTGTAATCTATCTCACAAAGTCGTCCACGTCACTTACGTCTATTCAGATCGGACATGATATTGTTGGCTTGTAGGTACATATTTTGGTACAATTGAACAAGAGTACAAGAGAAGATACTTTTATATAAATAAATGCTTTGGGTTTCGTTATTTACATAACTAGTTATAATTTTCCATGTAAAAAAGCATTTTTCAATAATTTTTTTTATTCGAAGTGCATCTTCGTAATATAATGGTCTGACGTACTTGATTTAATTTAATTTATTTGTATCATTACAGACGATTTCACTAATTTTTAATAATATAACATATCTTTCCCACCGCTATAAAATTTTACAATATTTAATTTACAAAAATAATGTGCTATTTTTTCCGATTTTGTTTGAATTCCCCACTCAATCGACAATTTTCCATCCCTATATTGTGTACAAAATGACAGCTACCCGTTATGGGTAATCAAATACTCGGTAGTCGCCACTTGCAAATCGACACCACATGATAAACAAAACAAAAAGGACTGACGGTAAACAACGGCCCGAAGGCGAGACATGACGCTGGCCCACCGAGCTTTATTCACTTGGTTTATAGTGCTCGTCTTCCTGATTTTGCTGTGTCTACGCTTAGATCCTCGTACCCACTGGAATTGGTTTTTGGTGTTCATACCGTTATGGGTCTTCGATGGAATACTCATCATATATGTCATCATTAAGATTGTACGCAAGTGGCGTAATCTTAAACGTTTGAAGGAGTTGCTAATATATTATCAGTGGTACATTGGCGGTGTGCTGTTGAAGATCGCCTCGCAACTGATGATATGCTTAACATTAGAGTACCCAGAATTGGAAATATCCATATTTGTGACCATGATACCGATTTGGATATTACTATCAGCATCCATTGTTTATGTTTTTGGGAGACTCAATAAAATTGAATCGTGGTGACGTCAGGAGGATAAAACCAACAATGATGAGTGCACAGAACGCTTATTTAGCTTGTAGGGTGTATGAAAAGGGTTGGAAAGAGGGTGCTTTGAGCACAGTTAGGGACAATTATTTTAAGCTTTCGAAAACAATAAAATATCCAAACTCATTAAATTCTAATTTATTTGCTTATGTATGGTTGAGAAAAGGGTAATGATATACAACGGCATCTAACTAATAATTGTACGTTCGCAAAGTCAAAAAATCAAAACCCGTATTTACTTTGTGTTGCTCTACGATTTTGTCGGTTGGCTGCCCACATGGCCTGCAATTCTGCTTCATTCGTCTTAGCCTTATGGGCCAGATATGTTATTTGATGTTTACGCCTGGTACCAGCTGCAGGTTCCTCATCCACCATTACACCAGTTGGCTGATAAACTGTAGACGACGCTAGAGCTGTACGCATCCACTCATCCCTGTTGGGCATAATTTCGTCGCTATTCAAGTCCATAACATTAATGGGTTCATTGTAATTTCGTCGACGTTTAGCGCTACTACCAACTAGAGCCTGGACGGCTTGTGAGTCCAACTGTTGTTCGTGATAACGTTTACGTGCCAATTCTAATTCACGTAGGTTGCTTTGCGTCTGCTCGGCTTCCTGTGCAGCTTTACTCTCTGCGTCTGCGAGATATTTGTTAGTGGCTTCAGCCATTTTCGCCGCCTTTTTAGCCACTAATGCACTAATCTCATTGGCACTAACTTCCGGCAAGCAATCGTCTGATGCGAACGAAAAATAATCCTGACCGCCATTGACGGCATTGGCATCTTCCTCATCACTAGCTTCGCTATCGCTGCCGTTCACCAATTGCGGTTTAACTTTATGCCGATTAACTTTCTTGATTGATTGAGCTCCTCCAATTTCTTCTGTGTTATGAGCAGGCCGACGATATTTAACTGTGTCAGGTATAAAAGCAGGTGAGTGTGATTTTATCGGCAATTCTGGTGTGACTTTGTCAGTTTTGCTCTCTAACTTTTCAGGTTTTGAAAAGCTACGCTCTGATTTTGCTTGTGGCAATAATCCCAACAAACCAGAACGTAGCTTACTTTTCCCTTCAGTGGACGTTGCATTTTTTGTTTTACTCCCCATGTCCTTTTCAACATCACGAAATTCTTCCAACGAAGGCACATATATTTTTACTGGTCCCCTTGCAAGAACTTTTGGCGGAGGTTTAGTTTCTGTTGCAATAAATTTGTCTTTCTTATGCAAAAATTCATCATCCTCTTCGGCGACTGTTTCGTTGCCAACAGCCTTGGGCATAGGCAATACCTGGAAGGGCGGTCTTGGTATGTCTTGCAAAATGTCTTGTATTGTAGTTTCTTTCTTGGGTTTGGGCAGTGCAAGTGAAAATGTAGAAGCTTTTGATTGCTCTTCGGTAGGTTCAGCCAAATAGTCTTCATCGTCATCGCTGATATGACCATTGGTAACAGTGAGAACGCTCGTTTCCACTTTGGGTTCATGCGTAGATTTCTTTTCTATTAATACCACTTTAGTTGTTGCCGATTCTCGGTCGCTTTGCTCACATTCAGATTCCTCATCGCTGCTAGCTTCATAGGCTACCAAAGACATTTCGATTAATAAAAAATACAGCCACAAAGTAGATGATTTTCCTTGCACAAACAAAACATAAACTTGAAGAATCGTAAACATGTCATAGGAGAATGACAATATCAAATAACGAAGTCGCAAAAGTGATTGTAACGGCGCAAAAATGCTGCACAACAGCAGCTGCGGCAGTTATTGAGAATTCTAATCTGTACAGTAAAAGAAGTGAGAATTATAAAGCGCTGTTCACACCAGGACAACACGACAAATGTTATTTATATTTGCATCAAAACGTTTTGCTTGCCGCTAAACGTAAACATTGAGGAAAAAAATTAAACTTTTCAGACCACTTTGTATTACTGAAATTTTTATTAAAATTACAATTTAAATATACAAACAAGGCATGTCTTCTGTTTTTCAACTTTTGAGATACTTGTCTAAAAAAACCCCTGCAAACGGTTTTCTTTATTTATATAGGATTGTAATTCGTGTTGCTACATTGTGAATTCTTTCTTAAGAATTTATGAACACACATTTTTTTCACTTAGTTGCGTTTTATCGTGTTGTATTGATATAAATAAATATGTCTCGAGAGACATTTTCACACAGATAAGAATTTCTGAAGATAAATTTTCTGACGAGAAACGACAGTTCTTTCGAAAAACTTTTCAGAAGACATTTCCTTATAAGGGTACTTCAAATTAAATTTGAATTCGAACTTTAAACGTAAATTTAAAATGAATTTTTCGGTTATTACTTACCTATCTATTCATTTTATTTATTTATCAAAAAAAAAAAAAAAAAAAAATACTAAAGTCTTAGGCCAAAAGTATATGGCGAATTATTAAAAATAAGGTTAACAAAATTTCTGTATATTCATAATAAATAGAAATACGCATCTGAGATTCAATATATATATATTTGTTGTCGAAAGACCGATACTTTTATAGAATTGATTTCTCGATTTATTCGAAATTGCTCATTTAAAATAGCTCGGTTTTCAGTTTAACCGCTTTGAACCTTTTTGCTTTCGATTTTGTTATAGTAAAAAAATATTAATTTACAAAAGGTACAATTTTTTGTGCAAATACATTTTAGTTATTGAATGATGAAGAAATCTTGTAATTTCTTCGTCTTTGTTTCGGTTTTAAATTTGTATCCTTATCATAAATTATTCGGCAGAGCGCAGAAGAAAATTTTTCTTTGGAGCAACAGTCCTTATATATTTAAGTACTTTTTGCAATTTGCACACCGAAAAATTTTCATAGTTGCGTAGTTGAATAATTTTCAATAAATATAATTAACTATTCTAGTTGCTGGCAATTAGTTTAGTAGTTGTTATCGTTTTGAAGTTGTCATGATGAAAATGGACGTGAAATAATTTCACAGAAACTTTTTGGAGGTAAGTGATAGTATAATATAAAATATGTTCTCTATTTAGAGATAAACTTACAATTCAGCCACTGCAAAAAGGGGTGACATGAATTTGCCGGCAAAACCGCCCTTTCTCTCTGCGAGTTTTCAGTTTTTGGCACACAAACCAACCACCACCATCACCAACAAAATATGGTACCACATTAATGCGTTCTACATACTCGTATATTTGCACACTCAATTGTTCCCTTCATTTCGCCAAAATGAGCACAGCCAGATGAAATATGCAAACCACATTGCTCATTGTCGTCCATTATGTTTGGTTCTCCTAGCCGGAAAAACAGCAGAGAAAATTGAAAGGAAAATCATTTTCGGGATGCTGCCTGTGCAACTTCAGAATATTACTCGCCGCAGTCTCTTTCGAACGTGTGTACCGTCAATTTCATGAAGAATAGTGTTGATTCGAATTTTATTCATATTCGCGACTTTCGTGTATTTTTTGATTTTTTTATACTTAAATCATCTGTGGCCACAACAAACAAATTCTAAAAATAGATAATCACAAACGCTCTACGACGAAATATTATTTCAAATATATTGCTGAGACGGGTAAAAGATATACACAGTAAAGAAAAACCTCAAGAACAAAAAAAAAAAAAAAAAAGTATTACAATTGTGGTCCTACATATAAATGATATATAAGTGCATATAGTATGTGCGAGTACATACGCCCATAGAGCACATCGTTCTGAATTGGTTATGATACGTTAAGTGATTTCAAAATTTCGATTTGAAAAACGACGAACAGGCAAACGAGAACTAATTAAAATAAACAGTAAAATGCCTGCATCGAATACGATTGTTTTGAAAAGTCTGTCCATACTTTTGGGCTTATTTTTCGTGTTCGTGGGCACGCTGAAATTGACGCCTCATATAAGCAAGGATTTGTATAAGGACCTTGTAAGTATTGTCAGCAACAACATCATAGCGGAAAAAATCGATAAGCCTTTTGGCACGTATAGAAAAAATTACCAAGTTATGTATACACATTTTGGATTAACACTCAAGCTTTATTATGTTATCTCTCGTAACTTTCAAATCATCTCTCTTGCGCTCTTGAATTCCACTCCCTGTTTGGGCTATAGGGTTGGAAAGATTGATGTATTTTATACGAATGAAGCATGCATTAGATATTGTTTGTAAACAATAATTTAAACAAAATACGAAAAATATCTAAAAAGTATTTGCAAGAGTGTCAACAAGCCATAAGTAGTTAATTTAACAGGAATTATAACCAAATTGACGCTGAATAAAATATGAAACAGTAAATAGTGTGATAAAAAATGCATCGATTAAACATAATATTCTAATACTCCGTGGGAATATCTGCGAATATTGTTGTCTAATTCCCATGAAAGCATCTTACTGAGTTCATATTTCATCTAAAACGCTGACAATACGTTTTGAAAATGGCACAAAAGAATTGTGGGTTATAAGTAAAATTAATCAATCAAAAAAAAAGAAAAAAAAAACAAACAGTGTAAATTGTACAAATTAGTGTAAGTTGTGCAATTTTTGTTTCTCATTTAGTTTTTAAACTTTTCATGGCTTCGTGAAAATGCGGTATCACAGAATAAACCAATTGTGATAAAATCAAAAAAAAAAAAAATACTTTTAAGCTACTAATAAGTGGTCATTAACTGGAGAAAATGCAGAGCCAATGACCACAATTGTATACAATAATTAAATTTCCCTTTAAATAACCAACAATATGAATTAAAATAAAAATATAAAAAGATGTCAGTGTTTTGTTTGATTAGAAAGCAAAAAAGTTTAAATTTGTGCGCTCTTTGAGGACGACATTCTCACTAAAGAACACCCTTGCACATTTTCAGAAAGGCACACAAATGTAAAATTTGCGATGAAAGATAGAATCAAAAAGTTCGTTGGTGAATAAAATAATACAGTTGATTCATGAGACCGTAACGATTATAAATAGTATTTACATAAATCATTCTTAACAATTACCAATAATTTGTACTAATTATTATTGTTGTATTAGTTAAAAATAATAAATATTTTTGTTTTTTATTATAAATGCTCATTATATTTAATAATTTATTTTGAGTCTTATGTTAAAAATGAAAAATTATGACTGATATTCATTTACAAAATCAGTAATAAAAATCAAAATTTTTATTTTAAACATCAAGTAATCGAACATTTAGTAATCAAGAATAAAAATCAAAAATTGATTTAAAAAAAGACAGATTTTTATTTTTTCGACCATGAAAATATAGGAAAAACATTTTCATATAAAGAAAAAAAATTTCTCTGTTGGTATAGGAGTCTTCAATATATTTTTTCAGTATTATTGTTTTTTTTTTCTTTGAAATATTTGCTAACAAATGAAATAGCACATTATCCTTCTGTGAATTACAGCTCAAGTTTTACTATGATTTGGGTTTGTTTGCGGAAATTTAACATTTTATAGTTTTGGAATTTTATCCTTTCGATTGAGAAAATAAAAATCAATCATGACTTTCATGACTTTTTGATTTTTGAAAATTAAAATAATTTTGAATTACTATTTTTATATTTTATTACAAAACTCAAGAATAATTAATTATTTATAAGAAAACCCAACATAAATATTAGCATTGATTTATACAAATTATAATCAGTAATATAAGTTTGCGACATATTTATAAAGTTCATTGAGAAACATAAGTTTGTATATGTTATTATACAACTTATACCTATATATATAGGAGGAGGTTTACTAAAGCAATAAGCGGATTGTTATCCATATAATGTCGGTTAATGAGCCTGTACTAAAACAAATTGGACCATCTCCAACATCCAGCCGCCTTCAGCGCGATTTCCGTTATTGGTGCTGGCCGTAAGATTTTGGTCACATATAAAACATTAATACTGATGGATTTTGAAATTATAGTTGCTTATAAAGAAGAATGCTACTCTAGGTTTAATCCTTAGATGAATAGATGAATTCATGACAATCGGAAGGGAAAATTTACTAGATCGTTGCCTTTACAACAAAACAAATATCCTGGCATCCCACAAAAGGGAATGAAATATGGGAGAGCTTTTCACGTTCAGTGAACTTGAAAGCATGCTATTTTTATACTCCCTGAACTGAACACAGTGTTAAACGACCATTCCAATCGTTGAATTATGAACGAAAGATTTGAAAGTTGTTGTGGGACTCGAAACCACAATCATCTAAATCGTCCTTCCACGTCCGATTACCACTAGCAAATTTAGGATTTAATCGAGTTACCGTGTCCGCCAGCTATCTCATTTTCCTTTAAATGCGTTAAACATTTCCTCTCACCAAATTATATAAAAATATTGCAATAAGTAAACTTCCTTTTCTGCCAGTCAATTTAGTATATTTGAAATGTGATAAAAAATAAACTCGCAAATATGTGTAGATAAACAAAGAAAGCTTTTTCGGAATGAAAAAATCGGATAACAGTCTAAATTAAAATTCATATCGAACGTGCTGTATTCATCCAATGTGTTCAATTGAATGATATAGATGTTTTCGCTGAACTTTTCCATTCAAAGTGTATATCTGTAAAAAGGACTAATCTGATAAAAATTCAAAATTATGGAAAAATTAGAAAAACCGCCATACTCGGAAATGGAAAGTCTAAAATGACTTCACGTGGTGTCTAAATATTTTCCAAAAATGCCCAAATAAACAATTGCTAAAAATATGTTTATATCTCAAAAAAACGAAGCGTCAGATTCAATCATCAAATTAGTTTAATATTTGGCTCAAATCGTGAGCTTATTTATACCCAGTGGGATTTGTCCTAAAATTAACACCCACCAAAATCTCAAAAATTAAACATCATGTGGAGAAAGCACCATATAAGCCATAAAATCCAAGTATAAGGAATAATTTTTAATTTATTTAATTTTTTGCCGTATTCAAGCATTTCCTACTCCAAGCGAATTCTTCTCCATACTCTATTCAACAAAGCGAGGACAACGGCAGTCACGTGGTGCTTGTGTTTGCAGAAGTATATGAATTGAATTGTCGTCAAGCATTATTTTGTAAATCTCAGTTTCTGTTTTCTAAGATTTCCTTTTTTCGAATAGTTAATTGTGAAGTTCTGCTATTTGTCCAAGTGTTTAGCTTAGCTATAGTGCAAGGATTATGGAAGGAGTGGTGTGAGAATAACTTTTGAAAGTTTTGGTTTTTAGATAAAACTGCTTTTAACAATTCTATACAAATTGTAACACGTTTTAATATGCTATTAAAGTTTTACATAAGTTTTTTACAATTTCATGCCGAAATCTGTCTCTGAAATCAGCTCGACAACATTTTTTTGCGTATGCTCCTGTGGCCATTATCGAAAAAGTATGGGTACCCAGCTATAAAAAGGTGTAGCAATCTTCATATGTAGCAATTGTTTTTTTAAATTTTATGGCACCAAAAAATAGGACAGCGTTCCACATTATGATGTAATAAAAATGTTCTCATATTAAATATTTCATTCGATATTTATTAAACCGTTCAATTGCCGCAGTGTCATATTGGGCAGTGGACAATCTTTTACATATTCGGAAGAATCATTTTCGTTCGAAATCAACAAACATTTCCAATAACACAGTATTTATCGGTGTATATGTATGTATATCTACGTATAAGAACATATATATACATAAGTTTGTCATGCATACGCAAGAATCTAGTCTATTTTTAATGCTGTTTTGTTTATTACATATATTTTATATTATGACAAAATTTTAGCAATGACCTCGTCGCAATGAGGCAATGACATTCACGATATTGAAGTGCAAACACAACAAGAAACAAAAAACTAGGAAACGTGGAGTCTCGTTATAAATTACGACAAGTGGAAGTAAACAGACGGCCAGATGCGAGCATGTGTAGCTACATATATTTAGGACGGAAGTAGTCAGACACATTTTGGAATAGGATGCTTAATACCAAGTACGAGCGATTAGTAAATAATTGAAAATTTTATGTCTAATATCCTAATATTCTAATTACTACCGACGGCCCCCAATACGCCTAAATGATGTTGTGGATACGGAAGTACGTTCGAGGATATTCTTAAATGACCACCTTACTCCAGATGCTGCCGCCTTGGTTCACGTATGTCGTAGGTTACGTAGTCAGAACAAGATAAAAAAGTACAGCTTTATTAATGGTGACCTGCCAAAGGCTACAATTACTTTTAATGATGGCATAGCTAGAACCTTTACCTCTCGGGAATGTAGTAGGTTATTAGATTATGAAGCACCTCCTGGTTCAAGCATAGAAAATCCGTTATTTGCTTCCTCTGGTAGTAATTTATAAATTTTTATAATATGCACATTATATGCGTCTCTATTTATTGTTGAACTTATTTTTTTCGATAGACTTAATTATATGAATTTTGCTAATGAAAATTCTGTTAAAGATAATCGGTATATTAGTTCTAAATTATGTAGTTTTTCTGACAACCTGAGTGTTGCGCATTTTAATTGTCAAAGTTTTCATCTTACTCCAAATTCTATAAAATTATCAGAAATAAGAAATGTATTAGAAAACAGTGGCCTGGATATTGTAGGAGTCAGTGAGACGTGGCTCAAACCATCTACATCCTCGAATTGTATAAGAGTTTCAGGCTATTCGTGTTGCAGAAATGATCGCCCGATTCAGAGAGGCGGTGGTGTAGCTATGTATATTTCAAACAATTTAAGGTATAAGGTGGTATATAAAAGTAGTAACTATGGCGTAGTTGAGAGCTTGTTTATTGAGGTGTTGTCAGGTGGTCGTAAATTATTGTTTGGTGTAGTATATTTACCTCATGGAGATTTTAACTCTTTTGAGAATGACATATCCGATGTAATAGAAAGATATACTGACATTTGTATTATGGGTGACTTCAATAAGAATTTATTTGATATGAGACATTCTAGTCAGGTGAGGGAGACATGCGCTAGGATGAACATTTTTGTTCATCATAACATCATGCCAACACACTTTGATGTAGTTCATCAATCATCTTCCTTGATTGATTTTTTCTTAATGTCTCACCCTGCCAGCGTACAATTTTCGGATCAGTTTTATTGTCCTATTATTTCAAAGCACGCCTTTATTTTTGTTTCTTTAAATAAAAAAGTTCAACGTAAAGATAAAAATGTTTTTGAGTTTTATGATTATAAGTCAGTAAGTCCAGAAGTGCTGAGTAGCACTACTGCCTTATTTGATTTTTCAGATATGTATGCTACAAGTGATGTTGATTGTCAGTTAAATATACTTATGGCTGGTTTGTCCTTTGTCCATTCTGTTATACCGCTTAAAAAGAAAAAGATATGTACGTCGCATGATAAATGGTACTCATCGCCACAAATTCTTTACCTCCGTTCAATACGTGATTTAGCTTTTGCTGAATATATTAATGATGCCAATGATGTTAACTGGAAAATTTATTGCAGGGCCAGAAATCGCTGCAAAAGTGTCAGTAGAAAACTGACAATTGAGGCGCATGCTGCACTTTTCGAAAACACTGTCTCTGTTAAAACACTGTGGAATCGTATTAGTGAGAATGGCTTGATAGGTGATACTTGCAATCAAGATAATTTTGACAATATTGATGTTGAGCAACTTAACACGCATTTTGTTGGCAACCAACTGAACGTAACTACGTATCCCATACCGCAATCGGTGAATGATGGATTCTCCTTTCAGTGTGTTACCTTCGATGAATTGTGGTCTGCGTATTCTTCTATTAAGTCTAATGCTCCAGGGGCAGATGGTCTGTCATTGAAATTTTTGAAAATAATTTTTCCACTAATTTCATGCCATATTTTGCACTTATTCAACACGATCATAATGACATCTTCTTTTCCAGTTCAGTGGAAGTTAACTAAGGTAATCCCAATTAAAAAGAAAAATGATTCCAGTAATTTCGAAAATTTGAGACCAATTTCATTAGTTCCCATATTGTCAAAAATTTTGGAGCACATAATAAAGTGTCAGTTATTGCGATTCATTGAAAGTGAGTCGTTGCTGAACGACTGTCAATGTGGATTTCGAAATTATAGGAATACCACTGGACTACTTATTGGTCTTACAGATACCATAAGGAAAGAA
Organism: Philornis downsi; assembly: GCA_019455685.1. Classification (NCBI taxonomy): domain Eukaryota; kingdom Metazoa; phylum Arthropoda; class Insecta; order Diptera; family Muscidae; genus Philornis; species Philornis downsi. The sequence continues at coordinate 25,759 of JAHXMU010000585.1, forward strand.
GTATATGGTCAAAAAGTTTGTGTATTATTATCCTTGGATTTAGAAAAGGCATTTGATCGTGTTGATTATGGTGTCTTGTTGAATAAGTTATACATATTATAATTTCGACGTTAATACCTGTCAATTGATTTCATCATACCTATACGGTAGGAGTCAATATGTTGTTGTCAATGATTCGTTGTCTTCTGTTTTACCTGTCCAAAGCGGTGTTCCTCAAGGCTCGGTACTTGGCCCAATACTTTTTATTTTGTACTTAAATGACCTGTTTAGTATCCTCGATGATACATGTATTCCCTATTCATTTGCAGATGATGTTCAATTGCTCTTTAAGGGAGAATATCAGTTTGATGATGTCTTGCAAAGTAATATTAATTATGCGTTAAATTTGATCTGCTCATGGATGACGGAAAATAAACTCTCAATTAACATTCCAAAAACAAAAGCTATGCTTTTTTCTAATCGTGATTTAAACCTGAATTTATCTTATCGTGGCCCACGTATTGAAGTGGTCCACAGTGTACATTGTTTGGGAGTAGTTTTAGACAACAAACTAAGTTTTAACTATCATGTGGATAATGCAGTTCGACGTTTAAATTATTCACTGCGAAGTTTTTATAATACCGACTTAGTGTTGCCCAGATCGATTAAGGAGAAATTGGTTCATGCTTATATCATGCCTAGTATCCTATATTGTTTAGAGTTATATAGTGGCACTAAAAAACAAAATATGAGGAAAGTTCAGATGGCGTTTAATAGAGTTATGAGGTATTTATACTCACTGAGGCGTCGTGTTCATATAACACCGTATGTTAAGCGTTTCTTGGGTTGTAGTTTTAAAAATTATGTAGATTTTAGGTCTTTGCTGTTATTTTATAAAGTTGTTCGATTGTGTAGTCCTCAATTTCTTTTTAATTCATTTAATTTTTCACATTCCACTCGTAATAAGCAGCTTCTTATTCCTAAAATAACCACACTCATGGGTCGTGCTTTTGCAGTAAGAGTAGCTCGAATTTACAATTTACTACCAAGCCATTTAAAAAGTTTTAAATTATTTCCTGATTCTTACAAAAGGCACATTCTACAACACTTTCAGACTTTACTGTAAAATTTTGTTTTCAATTAAACTGTGGGCAGCCTTTATTACATACCGATTATCTTATATTTCAAGATTATATTCCGATTAACTTCTAACTTTTGAATTAGTCTTTTTTTTCCATACTTTTTTTTTTTGTCTTCAACGATCATAATGTTATATTATATTATTATATGTCATATTATATTTTTATAAATTTTATATTTAATTTTTATTTTGATGAATTGTTGCATATTGTAATTTACTTATAATTGGGCGGAAGGCTTTAAATTACAGGCCAGAAATAAATAAATAAATAAATAAATAAATAATATCCTCTGCATTTACGACGACGAGAGTTTGGATGTGGCAAAAGATGTACATATATTGTAAAGTATAAGTAAAGTATATGGTGTTCATAGCTATTGAAATTATGTAACGAAATATTGAACATTAAGAAATGAGGTCATATTCGAGGCTTAAAGCGAGCCACACTAATTTCGCGACAGCATTTTGAGAACTACATGCAAACGTTGGTTTAAAGACATTATAGTATTTCTACCACATTTCTCTAAATCTAGGATCAACCAGAGGAATTGCTTTACAGAACCTGTCGAAGAAATCGTCATTTATATTTTGGCTTTACCGTTAAGCTATCTTTTAGTATTCATTGCAATATATATCAAGAACTAGAGAAGATATAATAAAATTTATAAGAGATTAGAAATCCTTACAATGGGCTTAATTATAACCAATCTGTTCGTTCTCATTCCAAAACTAATACCGGCAACCTTCTAATATTAAAGAAAACAGAACTGAATGAATCAAATATTAACATTTTCAAGCACACACTTATAAAATTTGATAGTAGGGATTTTAATTTTTCGCGATACCCGTGACAGGCGGAAGAATTAATAAAGCATTTTCAGATATTTAGGGAAATATACCTATACATATTAATTAATTAGAAGTTTGATAAAAGTTTTTATTTGAAAATTTTTCTAAAATGTCAAAGTGCAATCAAATTTGTTTATATATTTGAATTGAAAATGATCTGAATTTTTTTCAATTTTCAACAACTTTTTTGTACTTAGATGATCCTGAAATTCATTGGCACCAAGTGAAACAAGCTACATCATCAATCCTCTTAGAATGCACGAATAATTTCGTATTAAGATGCTTTATTGTTGTAATTGGGGGATTTTTGTAATGTTTCGATTTTTTTGAATTGTTATCAGTTTAGGCCTTTTTGCAGACATTCACGTTTTTATTGCAGAAAATTTCTCAGGTGAACGCCAGACATTCGAGAGTAATTTTCAGTGCCGAATAACTCATTAGTGCGCCCATTCTTGTTTGCATTTGCGCTAAGCAGGTTTATTCTAACGTATATAGAAATATAGAAGCAGTTACTATTGATAAATACAATACACGTCGATATTGTGACAATTCTCACACAAAAAATTGATCAAGTTATAACAAACTTGAGAGAGCAGTTTATAAATAATTACTTCCTCTCCCCTAATTACCGGGCTGACATCATTAGTTTTATTGACGGCAGAGACGGGTTAGAGAAATGCTTTTACGAAATTCATAAACTTACCGACAGATCATTTGCCATCAAAATCTATTCTGTGGATTTCTTATCAATGCTTGTACAGACTGCAGCAATATATTATAGTTGTCAGTCAACGACGTCTATGTAATATCAGATAATGATTAAGGTACGTTGACTATGTCGCCCGGTAGGCCGTCGTCCCATCTAAAATAAAATAGCTCATTAAGATCTTTGCCTATCGATACTTCGATTTAGACTTCGTTTCGGCCAATGTCATCCTACAGAGACGTACAATTTTCACAGAAATACTACAAAATCATGTAATTTTTGCCGTATCGGACTGCCAAAGGTAGCTTTATAGTGAATGAAAAGGTGATATTTACAGATCTTTTCTACATGGATATTCTTTAGGGTTTGTCGTAGTGTAAATATCTGATCCGCTGTAAATTTATCAGGTTCCAAGATGCATCTGTAAAGACCAATCAGGCCATATAGAAAAAGCTTTAGTATTCCACATATCATACCTCGGCACAACTTTGTAGGCCGGTACCGCGATGTTAGTACACACACTTGGATCGCCTTTTTTGAATATAAGATATATTACACTTAGATTTCTATCGTAGGGTATGCATTCTTTAAACCAAGCCCTGTTAAGGAGCTAATGTGTGTCCATTGTTAGTCCATAGCTATCTTTCTGAAATAGCCCTGCAGGGGCTGCTACCGCAACTTCATTACTGTTGTTTTTAAGCCATGGTACTGCTATTGTAACGTCTTTTTGTCTAGATGTTGGACATTGGTGTGCTTTCTCCATCTGAATTTCTAATTTACTGACTTTTGAAACCTTAACTCTTAGCTTTTGCTAGAAATTTCTGGATTCACCTTTATTTCTGTGTCTTTCTATATCCTTGGTCTACGAGTACAGCTCTTTCCCCGGTTGTTTCTTTCACTTAAAAAGATGGCTTCCTCTTCTACCGCTCTCACACAGCATGCGTTACAATTTTCTGCAGCGTTGCTATGTATATAGCATCGAATATCTGTTGAACTATAACACTCGATTGGATTGCCCGGTGGACTTCGAATTTGTCATTTACTAATTTCGTAATAAAATTTAGGTCAGACTTAAAAGTAGATGGAATTAGATGATCCCATCTGGTACTTCCCATGAAAACAAGATGATGTATTTTAAAAATCTGTATCATAACAATCTATTGTACTGTTTGACTTAGGTTTTATTCATAATTCATCGAAAAAAAATATTTTTTAAATACCTCAGTAACAGTTATAAAATCTCATTGATAAAATATTCGCAAACGTTTATTAAAATCAAAAGGACGCCCGTCTGACCAATTTATCAAGTATACGACCTGAAAATATAAATAATGATTTCACTTTTTACTGCAAAATATCTCTCAACCTCACTTATTTACCAGATGGAAAAGAACAATAATTTTCGTAAAAAGTTCTATTGTAGCATAGAGTCAATGACCCGACACAAGGGACTGATTTCAATTTGGCGAGGTAAATGGTGACATCATTCCATGTAGGAAGATATAAATAAATACATGCCACAAACATTATAGTTATTTCATTTGCTATTAATAGACAGAATCCATAAATCCATGAAGAATACTTTAATACTTTGTTATTTACGAACAATTTATTTTTCACTTCTGGACCATTTTCGTCTATTTCTTGCTATAGGGCACATAAACGCAAACTAATTTGCATAAAATTATTAACTGACACATAAAAATCGTATATTTTCAAGTATACATAAATACAAATTTGTATATACATTGAGGTTATAATTAAAAACCACTTCATCAGCCAAAGCAACGTAAGTGATAAATAAATAAATAGTTTTTACATAGACAAATTTATCACTAGTTTTAAATAATGACGGTCGATTGACTATTAATCGCGGATAAAGCAATGTTTTCCTCTCTTCTTATAAGTTAACTTTTTCTCAAATATGGCTGGCATTAAGAAACTCAAATTTCTTTTTCTTAATTTATAGAATTAGTTTTTACTTTATTTATTTGAAAAATAATACACATTTTTTTAGATACTATTTATAATAATTTATTTTATGTGAAACCTCATTACTGCCAGGATAGTTGCAATGGGGACTGCTTATTGTAGTTCGAATGCATTTGTTTAAATCATTCATATTTGCTAGTTATGTTTTTCAAACTTCTTTTTTCCAATAATCCCAAAGCAACAGAAAATTTGGTTTGAATTTTTGAGTGTCATGTCAGTTCAGGGTTAGGGTTATTAAGAGTAGGGCGGTGCACGAAAGAGAAAGTTTGTTGAATATTTAATCTCCAACGATTTCCGTTTTCATTTTGATGATATCATTAATTGCCACTTTTAGGTTACGGAAACAAATACTACAATGCTTTAGCCGTTTGTAACGCGTGCTGTTAAGCAATTCTATAAGCAGGAGTTACGTTTTTTTTTAAACTGCTAGAGAAAATCATCTGAGTAACGACATAAAAATCTATATGCAATGCAAAAGGTATGGTAAGAGGCTTCCCTTTTGCTATCATTATGTTTGAAATCAGATCACGAATATATTGACAGTCATGCGAATAAGGAGAGCACAGAAATTGGGAAGTTCCTGCAGGCAGTACTAAATTGCCTGATAAAGAGCCAACGCAAGTATAACAATATCACAGCTTAAGAACAACAAATCTGTTTATAATAAGTAGCTCTAAAACACGATTTGACTCAATGAAAGAATGTCCGATGATATAAATCTAAACGAACTATGTAGTGTGTTAAAAAAAGCGATCCACGTATGCATACCGTGGGATAAGCCATAACATACTCATTTCTTTCTAGTGTGTTATGTGAAAGACTACAAATCTTTTCTTTTCAACCTGATTTGATTTTGTCAGCGTGTCGTGTTAAATAGACAACATATCATAAATTCATGCCGCGACTTCGTCAAACCAAGGAGTCCCTTTGAAGCCATGCTTTGTGGAATGACGATTAACACCTTCAATAAAATGACATTGTTGTTACTAACCGAAAGATATGAGGTGCTATTGCACTTCTGGTCCAAAGCAGGCTAGGCGGTAAACGGACACAAAATCAAATTAATTGTTTTGAGAAAGATTTTAAGAAATTCTTTGAAGAAAATGAAATTTCCGTCGATAATTTACGCCCTAAAAACTAGAAATGCATACCATATCGAATCTAATCCTTTCAGGGGAGTCCAATCTTCTCCGCCCTCCATCTAATTTATTGCTGTATTTTGATACTCCTCTATGCCGTCAATGTTGTTCTATATTCCATATAGTTGATGATTCATGTGGTGCCTAAAGTCTTCCTTTATAGTGATCTACTCATTATGTTATTAGTTCCATACTAAATAATGTTTCAGAATATTTGGTTTCTGAACCAAAATTTTCATTCTGTAAAGTGAGCAAAACAGCACAACAGATGTACTTTTGTAATTTTATGGCATTTACACGTTAACAAATAAAAAATTTAAATGAGATGGGAACCGAAATAAAAACATATGTACGTTTATTTACACTTTTGAATATTATTGATTATAAACAAAGAAATACTGAGCACAAAGAGAAAATAATTAAATTTTTCTCTTACTCAATGAAAAGGGGGAATAGAGATCAAGCAATTTGCTGCAGATGTTGACGGGTGGGTGGTAGTTCGTTTATGACAGCTTTGAGATTATATTCAGTCACTTTCGCTGATTGCTGGGTATGCGAAAACGATAAAGGGATTTGATCGACGTAGGGGGACTCTTCTTTCTGTTCGTTTATAAACAAAACGCAACAATTTTGAATAACAACCCAGCGATAGGTAATAAAATGTTTATTTTTATAAAAATATTTACCATGAAGAAACTCAAAAAAGTGATTTAGAGTGTAAGAGAATAAACACTGCCGTTTTATTGTTATTTTAAATCAGTAATGTGCAATATTTGTTTTGTATTTTTAATTAATTTATACTCTACTTTCAGCGCACAGAATATGTTAAATATGCTAAGGTGTTTCCTTTGACTGCCCTCTTTGGGCTGAAAATACCCTCAAAATGGTACAGACGCTCAGTGGGTATTCTGGAAATTGTTTGTGGCCTAGCCATGGCCCTTATTCCATATCGTAAGTTTGACAACGATTTCTTTTGAAATTGGTTTAATACGTTTTCATTAACTTGCTTTAGATAAAGTTAAAAATGCTGCCAACATCACGCTTTTATTTCTAATGCTTCTTGGCATTTATCAACATTGGATGGTTAGCGATCCCTTTGAACGTTCCGGACCAGCGTTGGTATTCACGTTTATGTTGGGCGGTCGCTTAGTCGTCTGGTATCAGGTAATTATGACAATTTATTTCAAGCTTATAAGTGTGGTTTAATTTTTTAATGCAAAATTTTATAATTTTGCTTGGGTATTAAAATATTCTCTTGAAAAGAAAAACCGTTCAAATTGTTCAGTAATTTGATCCTCTTTATAATAATAATAATATACATCAATATACTAATATGCATCAATTGGCATAGTACTTGTAACAAGGACATGGAGAATTCAATTAATATTTGAAATACATGACGATACAAGATGAACATATATTTGAAATAATACACAGTAAAATACAAAAATTTTCTTTTCAATTTTTTTGACTTGTTAGAGTTGATAATATTATTGAAAGAATGAATTGTTTATGAAGAAATCATATATATTACGCAGAATATATGCAATTGAAGTAATAATAACTGTGCTCCAGTATGTATAATTTTCTATACAGAGGCACAATTTGTTTTAGCTTTCCCCAACACTGAACTAGTTCCCGTAACATGGAGGTAATAGAGAATGAATAAATGAATACTATTAAAGTAAATAAATAATTTCTGCAACTAAGCATTGCAAAATTTTAAAAATGTTAATAATTTCCAAAAGAGTATTAAAGATGCCGCTCGATATTTTGTCGCCCTGTCTGTACTCTCATTCGGTGTAAAACGTCTCACTAAGATTTTTGCCTAACTTTACTGGAGTCAGTTAGTATAAACCTATAAAGATGTACTAGTTTTGCAGAAATATCAAACTCGACCATAGCTCTATACAATTTTCCCCATATCGAATTGTCAAAGGCAAACTTGTATTCGAGGAAAATGTGGTACATGTTGAATTTTTTTGTGTCTTCTTCAGGAATATGCAGTCAGTTGTTCATTTATTAGATCTAAAGTTACGCTCATAAGGTCACTTAGATTCCAATAAACAGGTATGCATTTTTTTTAGTCAAACCACGTTGAGGAACGGTTGCATTTTGACTGTTACCTCAACCACATCAACCTTTAATAGCTCTGTCGCCAGATCATCAGTAGCTGATCTCGTTGCTGGGCAATCTACTCCATCAGGAACTAGCTCAATTGCACTTGCATCCCGTGAACGTTGTCTTTCATACCCGCTTCTCACATTCGGTGAGCTTACAGGTATTCTATTTTTAGACTTACTCAACCGGACCTATAGTTTAACGTTTCCCCACAGTACAGTTTAGAAGCATTTACCAGGCTTGTCGATTTTTTCGACTACTCGAAGTGTTCGTCAGACACAAATAAATAATAGGTGGCTGAATGCGGAATTGAACCCGGGATCATGCGAACGATAGTTGCGTGTACTCACCACCACATCACTGTCGGTTCGACTAATAGTTCATGTAAATACTTTATAATTTCACTATCTGCGCATTTCTATCGGTGTCTTTGAGGAGGGACAACCTGTTCCGTTAACTATGCTTTTGAGCATTTAATTCTATATCATTAACACAATCGTTTCTTCCATTTATGTGTACTTTCTAAGGTGACAAATAGGAAATTCTTAACAAAATCTTGGTTGATCCAATAAAAATCATAATATATGTTGCTCCTCATATAGGTCAAAGAGAGTTTGCTGAGCAAAGGAAATTTTGTACCATCAAACAGTGACTTGGAATTGCCAAAGATATAAATAAAACGCAGGATTTCCCGATGTCTCTTTAAACTCTAAACCAATTACAAACTACTACTACCAGAAATTAATCATTTCGGCAGGCACCACGCTACGCCTAGGAGTTCATATGTTTTGACAATTCGTGCGTTCATTAGTCAAATTACGCTTTTGTGCTTTAAACTTCCTAACATAACAAGCATTATCGCCAATTGGGCAAATAACTCAAAATTACCATTTGAGAAAATTTTAAAACAAACATGTTATATATAAAAAAAATCATATAAAAATTGCCGAAAAATTAACAAACGGATGTCGTTTCGTATTGAAAAATGCACAGCAATGAGAATATTTCAAAAATTATGACAATTCATAATTTGCAATTTTAATAAAATGCTCGATTGACCCCTGTGCGACTCCAACAATATAATTCCAAATAAACATTCTTAATGTTGCATCAGCCGTTTACATTTATCTAAGTTAACAGGAAACATCATAAGAATTCCAACGCTCCTTTGTTTTTTTTTTAATTCAATTTTGAATAATTTTCCTACTAGTGTTTAGTTTTCCCGGCTGGTCATTGACTAAGTTGTAACGAATTTAGCCTGTTGTTTTTTTTATTTTATAAAGCTACTATTCATCATTGCGATGCCAATGTCTTTTTAATTTAATATTTCGCAATCTATTTAATCTCAAAATTAACCAAACTTATGAATTGTACTTTGTAGTGAGAACATATAATTTGATACCAAGTTTCGCATTATGTAAAGATACTTCTTACAAGGATTCGATTGTACAGAAGTTTTAGTCAATTTAATAATCATGGATAAACTTCAATATAAATCGATTATTTTTAAAATTCGTCTTATAGATGTCAATATATTGTTATCTTAATATAAAATACAATACCGATTGCCTTTTAATTTTGTATATTTTTAAATACGGTTTATATACACACATTGTTTTTTTTTATTAAATTTTATATTTGTTGCATAATTTTAATATTTACGTTATTTGTGTATATAAATTGGTGTATATTACAATTCATACATAATTGGCGGAAAGAATTCTAAAATCTATTATCGTATTATTTTATTATCGAAATCTATTATCGTATTTACAAATTTCAAAATTGGTTCGAAAATGTTATCCTTAAAAAACTAACTTATATTTATTGATTAATTTTTATTGTTTGCCTTTTACTGTTAACACAATACCATTAATCTTTTCGTTCCAGACTAGCCGCAAAGAAGCCGAACAAGCTGCCCTTGCCCAGGCTCAAACAAATGGTGTTAAACAGGATTAAATATTTGTACGCCTAATTAATATATGCATAAAAAATTTGTATTCATTTTATTATTTGTGCCCCTACTACACATGATAATTATCTCTACAACAGAATGGTTTCTTCTTCGTTTCATTAGAGGATTACCAACAAAAAAAAAAAAAAAAACACGTTCGATACTTGCCGTGAAAGCCAACAAGAGGCGGCCTTGAATACATTATTCTATATTGGACATTGTTGATGACCATCAATTTATCAACTACCATTTGTGGATTAAGAAAGAAATAAACAGCATTTCCTACTATTTTACTGCATTAGACAATTAATAAAAGACCTTTGTCATCCTTCTTATCTCCTCATTTTTAAAAGTCTCATATGACGAGATTTAGTAAATTATATTAAGGCACATTTTAAATAAAAAAAAGAAAATAAAACAAGTAAAAAGGTACAATCGAATATACTACTTGGAGTTTTATTGCAGTACGTACGTGTGGATTATTAAGCAATTAGCAGTTTTATTTTAACATGGTGATGAGACTTAATTAAACATAACAATGAGAGTGCACAAATAAGTAAGCTTAACTATCTTGTCCTGTGGTAAGCAAGGTCAAAGCTTTCTGTAAATTAACTATGGCGGTTTTAACGTCATCGTAGTTTAGGGCACTGCCCGCGTATTTGCAGTATTTCTGAGCCGTTATCATTTGATCTGGGGTTATTTGTATGTCAGCCGCTGGTACAACTGGAGTGTACACAGGATGTGGCTGCGGCGGTGGAACAAATGGTTCAAAACCTCCTGGCTTTTCCTCTTCTACCGGTGGACTAGGTAATTTGTCTGGATCATTTAATACTTCTTCCACTGTTGGAGGTTGATTTTCTGTAGGTTCCGGTACTTCTTCGTTAGTATCTTCCTCAGCGGCTGGTGGAGTAGTAGCTGCGCTTTCATTGTTTTCATTGTCTTCAGTGGTATTTTCTTCATCGTTTCCTTCTTCCTGCAGGGGACCTGATATTGGTGTCTCTCCATTTTTCAAACAATTATGTATATAAGCTGCCTTCCACTTGGCATATTTGCGATTGTGTAAAGCCTCTTCGGTAAGTTCGCCATAGGTTTGTAGGACATCATATATTACGCCACTGGAATAGAAAGCCTTAACGACATTTCTATATAAATAATGAAAACGCATGTTAGATTTCAGATTACTTATTAATATGATTTTTTTACGTACTTTCCAAAATTTCCTTCACGATCTTGTTTGTCCGCATAGAGGAATAATTTTAATGCATAGTTTTCCATATGAGCCTGCGCAGCCACTTCATTAGTAATAGCCTCGTTGTCGGAATTTTCCTTTTTGACAGATTCCAGCCAATCCATTATAGCTGCATTTGTTTATAAGAATATATGAAGATAAAAGGTAACTTTACTAAACGATAACGTAATGTAATGGTCCATGAAAATAATGAAGGATTATGTTAAACATAGAGTTGTTTTGCTTTGGACCGATAAACAGGAATATTTGGGTATACTCTGCGACGCTACAGAGGGTGCTAAATCCAGTCTCAAGTTCTAACGCAAGGAGAATGACGATTTTCCATTCAGTCTTTTGCTGTGGGGAATTTTATCATACTAGTAGTCCCTTTTATTTCCTATTTTATCCAATAAAGTGATAAATTTCATAAAATTCATTCACTCTGCGAGCATCTTCTAATAGATCAATGAATCACATTTTTTCATGATTTTAGCTTTAACCGTTTACTGTTTTTGTCAATAATGACATTTTTGAACTTTTCATTTTCATTTTATAGTACAAATTGCAATAAGCCTAAAGGCCAAATCTAAATGGAATTACAATATAACACTAGTTGAGGAAAGACTATTCTCCGAAATTACTAATATATTATTTATATAAAAATTATTAATATAAAAAATAATAATTAAAAATATAAAAATGAATAATAAAAAATACACAAAAAATCCTAAGTTCTTAAATGCTAAAGAGCAACCTGTTTAAAATTAAAATTCACCGTGAGTAAATTGCAAAAGAATTGTATTTTTAAGCAGATGTTTGTAAAAGCTGGAGGATTCTATTGCGCAATGCAATATTAGAAATATTGAATATTTTTAATTCTCTCTCTTTTTTCTCACATGAAATGCTTTCTCTAATAAACAATACAATTTTGGTATAATTATCTGGGTTTAAGTTATAATGAAATAAAAGTTTCATCGAAATAATATTTTTATTTAGCTTTATTTTTGAAACCGAAAAATAGATAATCCTGTATATACACTTTTGTAGTAAGAGGAGCTCGAATTTACAATTTATTACCAAGCCATTTAAAAAGTTTTAAATTATGTCTGATTCTTGCAAAAGGCACATTCTACAACACTTTCAGACTTTACTCTAAAGTTTTGTTTTCAATTAAATTGTGAGCAGCCTTTATTACATACCTTTATCTTATATTTTCAGATTATATACCGATTAATTTCTAACTTCTAAATTAGTCTTTTTTCAAACTTTTTTTGTCTTCAATAATCATACCTTCTTTAAAATCATATATTTATAACTTTTATATTTAATTTTTATTACGTGTTTTTTTTTTTTTTGTAAACTTATAATATTGAGTAAATTAAATCTAATAGATGAATTGTTGTATATTGTAATTTACTTATAATTGGCCGGAAGGCTTTAAATTATAAGTCAAAAAATAAATAAATAAATAAATATGTATATATATATTAGGGTGGTTCAATTTTTTTTCGATTTTGGACCAGGCCACTTTATAATATTGTTACCTTATCCCATCACATTATCTCTGCGAAATTTCAGAGTTCCAAAATTCGTGGAAGGTTGTACTCAATGACTTCAAATATAACTTCTCGTTGTAATTCCCATTACACAAGTTTTGTTTTTGTCAATTGAAAAAAAGGAAAAAAGCTAGAATAGAAATCAATGCTGACATAAAATAATCATTCGTACCAGATTATCCACTTACTGTGCACTGGGACGGAAAATGTTTGCCTGATTCTGTAAACAATAAGATGGTAGACCGCTTACCAATACTTGTTTCTGGAGGCGGAAGTGAAAAACTGCTAGGTGTTCCGAAATTGGCATCACGAAGGGGAGAACTAACTGCTATTGCCGTATATGAATTGCTACTGGGGTGGAAAGTGAATGATCAAGTAATCGGTATGAGTTTCGACACTACTTCTTCAAATACGGGTAATCAAAAAGGAGCTTGTACTCTACTCGGAAAAAAACTCGACCGTCACTTGTTATGGCTTTGCATGTAGACATCATATGCTGGAGATAATTCTTACTCAAGTGTTTAAGCTTTGCTTTGACCTCAACTTCTCCGGTTTTAAAAGATTTAGGGACGTTTGGGAAAACATTTCACGAGAGAGCTACGAAGGCCTCGACGTGCATGTAGTTCCTAAAGAAGTAGTTGTTAATACTCTAGAAATTATAACAAAAACTGTCAAAAAAAATTCATTGGCGAGCACCAGGACCTATATATCATGCGCGATAGATGGCTAAACTCTTATATGCCATGAATATATTTTTGTTCAAAAAGCAGAAGGATATTTTCAATCTTACCGAGGAAGAAGAAAAGCAAATTTCCCGCTTTGGCCAGTTTGGTGCCACCATTTATGCTAAAGCATGGATTCAAGCTCCATTGGCGGCTGAAGCGCCGTATTGCGACCTGCAGTTGTGGAAAAATTTTATGGCATACGAAGCTATTGACTCTGAAGTTGGTATTGCAGGAAGAAACGACAATGTGACTTGCAATGAAAAAGCAGACATCATTCGGCGAATGAATGTCGAACTGGGTTCGCGATTGGTAAGAGGTAATCCGGTCCAGTCCTTTCCAAATTAAAAATAAACGACTCATTTATACATTCTCCTCCTGAAACTTGGAACAATAGTTCAGATTACCTTAATGGCAAAATAAAAGTTAATAATTTATGCGTGGTTAATGACACACGAGAAAGATCAGTAAAATTATTTGACGAATTTAATAAGGCGCTAACAAAAAATTAAGACGAGAAGCAATTCCTCCTACAAGTTGTTGAATTAAATCGAAATATGGTACAAACTGATATAAGCAAAAAATCTTTAATAGAAACGGTTCAAACCAATGCAAAATAATTTAGTGCATTGAATAAGATGAACATATTATGTTTTTATATCTTTTAAACACTAAAATAAATAAAAATTCAAGCCTAATATCGTGTTTTTCTTTAAATATAAGATGAGACGAATATAGCAATTTTTCAGAATTTTCGAAAATTCAACATTCATGAGCAATTCCTTTTAACCTTCCTTTTAACCGATTTATCTTACATTCGAAATTCAAAATTTACTTATAATATACAACAACAAAAAGAAGAGGCGTGACAATTCGGTGAATTTTTTCTTTCATATATTTGTGAACCACACAAATATACATGTATATGTATACTTGTATATACAACCGTACCGATCTGAATCCCTGCATACGTAGGCAAAAATTTGGCCTAAAAATGAGCTACTGTATGGTTCTTTAACCGCTGAAAATAGTATCATTATTACTATTATCTTCAAGTTCTTGCACTGAATGAATGCCAAATATAAGCTAAGTTTCAGATTGAAATTCGTCTTAAAATTAGAAGCTCTTTCCACAATAAACACAAAAAAAAAAAAATAGCAATTTTTTAAAAGAACTTTTTAAATTCTAACGAAACCTGACATTTTGCAGCTCCGGCGTTCATATACTAAAAAAATTTAACATGGTTCGAAATAGGTTAATGTTGATATGTATATGTATGTACTCGTATATTCCGGCAGCACGTTCAAAGTTTCTGTTAACGCTTTTTCGATGGCATACATCACGTAGGCTATATAA